>VZRU01012341.1:0-19782 GCA_013398155.1 Pedionomus torquatus
CTCACAAGCGCAGAGTAGAGGGGGAGAAAATTTGATCCAAGCAGGGTGTTTGTGGGGATCTTGCTCGCCACCCACCCGCACGGCCGAGCTCTCCGTAATCCTGCGCCTGAGAACCGAAGCAGGTATTTTGGAAGAGCGTAGCCTAAACACTGAAATAAACCCTGCGGGCGATGAGAGAAGGCACGAGCAGAGATTCACAGCCCTGTGAGAGTTATCTACCGTCTCCTTCATGCACTCCCACGCTTCAGCTTCCCTTGTTTGGGCTTTATTTACAGCAAGAGCATCCTTGTCTCCCCCAGCACAAAAGGGAAAACACAAATAGGGTTACACGCAAACCGCTCCAGAAGCGCTTAAAAATTGTACATATATTAGATTTCTGGAAAAGTCTTGGAGCCCCAGATAGCATGCAGATCTGTATGTTTTAAAGAGAGGTGAAGGAAGCCTTGCAAGGACAAATAAGTAATAAGAAAAGAGTTGGGAACGCAGAAAGTCTCAGAAATAAAGCTGTCAGGGCTAAGAGCATCAAACCTAACAATGTCACCTTAGAAACTATGTTATGATACTCACAGTTTTTTTGCCTCTTATTGCTACTAAATTCCCCAAATTATTCCAGTTAACGGAGTCTTGTATTACCTCAATTTATTTGTCAGATTGACCAATTCCCTTGCTTGTGAAGCACCTTTTTTTTTTAACACAGCTGAGACTAATTTTAACACCTTTTTTTTTTAACATCTCTCCAGAATTAAAAGTTGACTGAAATAAGTCAATATAAGGTTTTCAGACTCTCTAGAGGCCCTTAATCTATTGTTCAATAAGGAATTAGTGCCAGCTTTATAAAGACACCAAGGTGCACATAAACACCTAGATGCTTTTAAAAGTCAGGCCCTTACTGAACAAGGAGTTTGGTGCAAAGCAGATGTTTCAAATAAGAGTTCCGTGATACTTGTTCCTATCTAGAGACTTGATACTACCAATAGTTGTGCATGTACTTAGTTTTATATAGCACATAGTTCCACTGGAATCGCGCTGTACTACTTGCCATAGTAAAACTAAGCACACGTGTGCTTTGCTGGAGCACAGCCTGAGAGATAAAAGTTAAAGAACTGGGTAGTTATTTGCTACTCCAGAGAGTATCTTATGGATGTTAGTTTTGTTAAGTACCAGGAAAATCTGACAAACAAAATAAAGCCCTTTTTTTTGGGGGGTGCAAATTCCCCTCTGCTCTGGCTACCTGTTTATCTACCCTTCAAATGAGCTCCGGGCAGCGTACTTGAACTATGGGAAACATACACCCTTTGGTGAATGCTACTGAACCAGCACGTGTTTTCTGAACGTGAATTCCAGACATAAGTAATTAGCTGATATGTTAGTAAAACCATACCTCTGTATTACAAGCTTCACAACCAGTAGAAAATCTTAGTGCTTTATATATTAGTAAGGTGTATTTAGTTGGATTTCTGTATCAGATACTTAAATGCAAGCTGAAGTATATTAAAAATAAGTTTTAAAGAACGCTACTCGTGTATTTTTCTGACAAAGAAGGCCATGTAAAAACAAAAAAAAAAGAAGAAAGAAAAAGGAAAAAGAAAAACAGGGCTAAGATAAACCATATCTATATAAAGAAAAAACACATCAGCATCTGTTATTTTTTCTAAAAACACTGCACTTTTCTTAAATGAACCCAAGTACATACATACAACCAACTGTTGCTAAATGCTACCTGCCAAAACAATAGCTTACAAAATTACCAGAAAGCAATAACTGAATACAAAGCACATTTAAGAAGCAAATGCATAACTCTATGCAAATAAAACCAGGAAAGAATTATAGTATTACAGGTAAAATAAAACTATTTACCCAACAACTGCTTCTCCTTGCCTCAGTTTCCCCATCCTTACAGCAAGGATAGTGGTATTTATCCCTTGAAAATAATACCCAGAAGAATTAATTGGCTCATTATTGCCAGTAATTACAGCAGTCATTATGTGTTTTGAGATAACTGGATGAAAGTACCATAAGTCTGCTTAAAATGACAATCCGCTTGGGAAGGCAATAAGAAGAGGAATGCAGGGCCTTGAACTTTTATCATGGGATCTTGTTTGGCCTTAGCTGGTAGTTACCGAAATTTATAAGCGTGCCCAGCTGCTCTGAGGGCTACAAGGAACAAGATAAGATCCCCTCACCCCACAAGGGTCAACCTGACACCCAGAGCTCAGCATCCTAGCACCAAGTGAGAGGGGCAGGAGGAGCAATAACCATCTCCCTCTGGTCAGGAGGGAGCTGGGGCTGTGGCTGTGGCTTTCCCCTTCTAGCTACTGGAAGGAGAAGCAGCGTGTGATCTCAAAGTCACCCAACAAACCTCCTCCCTTCCCGAACACCACTTGGGAAATTGCTTATACTAAGTAAAACTTCCCCACTTCCCTTCAGCAGGGCTTGCCCTGTGGCCACTCTAGCGTCCCTGAAAGAGGGTGGCTCGTGGGATGGAGGGCAGGAGCTGGGCATGAGGCACTCCCACCTTCTCAGCTCTGTTTCTGCCTGCAGTTTGCAGTTTCCAACTGTATTATCTTTATTTTATTATTATTATTATGCATTACCTTCCCCCCCACCAACCTGAGGTTTCCAGGGCCACTGCCTGTGCCTGGCAGGTAATTTCTCCTGCTCCCCAGCTGCCTCCCACCTCCGCAGCTCTCTGCTCACACAGCACCACTCCTGGGAACGAAGGAGGAATGATTTTCTTTCTTCATACCAGCAAGGAGATCTGCGTGTGGAGGGTCCTTCCTGACACAGGTCAGAGGGGCAAGGATATGATTTAAGGCTGCAATTTTTGCAAGTAATGCCAGGGCGCAGCTATATTTCTGGAAAGCAAGAGCCAGCTGTGCCGGAGCAGAGAACATCGCTCAGTGCGGCGTCAACATTAAAACCCAGCAGCATTTTGATACGAGACAAATTTTATTAAAACCATAAGAAGTAACCATCCAATAGCTGGTTCTTGCATCTAGCGTATACATAAAAGAAAGGGCTGGCTTTCTGACAGGGAGCAAAATGCTTTCAGTCCTCAGCCCCAGAAACGCAGGGTTCCTCAGTCACACAGTTTTCAATAGCTGCAAACACAGAGTTATGTTGCTAAATGTTAAGGGCTCAGCTGTTTACCAGAAGAATGTTTCCTCCCTGGAACACATGGTTTTGCTTAAAAGAAGTCTCAAAAAAAAAAAAAAAAAAAAAAAAAAAAAAAAAAAAACCAAACAAAAAAAAAAACCCCAACCACTTTATTTCATTAGCAAATGCAACATTATAGTCCTAACAAACATGCCGGGCAGTCTCCCCTTGCAAGAACGAAATAGAAAGAGATGACAAAAATCGACCTCTCTGTTTAAGGGAGGGGCAGGGGTATGCTCTGCCTAGGAAATACCCCAGCGTCGAGATCTGATGATCCAAAGCTGAATCTTTTGCCCTGAAATGTATATATCTTCATACACTGTTCTTGTATTCCCGTTCACATTGAAAGCATGAGCATGGAATAGGAGCAAGAGGCTTGCACTCTCCCCCAGCCTTTGCCAAGGGCTGGCCAAATCACCGCCTTTCACTTCCCAGGTTCAGCCGTCCCCTCTGTAACAGGGAATTGATGCTACTCCCCCCTTACAGAAAGTACATCTGAATCATTAAATGAAAATGTAATACTCTCATGTTTTAAATAAAATTGCAGTGAAATTAATGCGTTTGACATTGCGCATAACATCAGCAGTTGATTTATCCCAGGGTGTTACAGGGACAAAAGCAAGAGGTTTTGGAGTGAAAGTATAACATTGTTAATTAAGAGCCCTTGAACTTGCCATGTGCTTTGAGCTTGTGGGAGGTGAAAGGAAGGCAAATTTCTGAGCAGCCCAGTCAGCTCAGCAACTATATTTACAGTGATCCACTAAAAGTGATCATTCTGCGATGGAGCTCAGGCTAACATGGGAGATCTGTGCTAAATGAATTACACTTATTGTAAAGACCTGGAGGAAGCACACTGTTCACATTCTTCTTACTTCTTTTGACTCTTGGTATCCAATGGGAAAGTTCTTGATAAGCTTTATTGCACTGCAGAAGGTATAAACAATGCGCTTTGAAATCTGCCGAGCTTCAATCCAAAACTTATCTTCTCATTTGTTTCCTGAATTGTCCCACGGATACAAATCCACTGTCGACACATGCTTATAAAGAACAAAATGCATTTATTTATGTTACACATCTCCTCTGCTGTTCCTTAATTCAGATAATTTTTTTGAAGTGCTATAACATTCTTCTGCGCGTGTTGTTTGATGTCTGCCTTCAAAATACAAAGAGGGAAAAAGTAACATTTCTTTCCAATTTATTAGTTTTTATGCTTCAAGATATAAAGTGATTCCTTCCATGGGGCCAGACAGGAATTAACTCTGTGGCAGAGAAATATCCTGAATTGAGAGGTTTTCAGTTCAGAGGGTATTGGCCTTCTGACGGAGCTGATGGGACCCTGTTGTTCACAGGATAATACACTTAGTTAATCAACACAATCTGAGCTGTTTTTACAGTTGCCATGGAAGAAAAATGTTCCACAGGAAATATAGGTCTGCTTGTTTCTTTTTGTTGTTGTTGTTGTGTTGTTTTGTTTTGTTTTCCTACTTTTCTCTAAAAAGTTCTTGTAATTTCTTGGCTTTTTGGCATGCTAGAAAAGGCAATGCCTTCACCAGTGCTTTTCTTCTACATGCAGATAAAAGTCAATTATTAACCACAAACACCAAAAAGCCAATTTATTCTAATGTGTTGACTCAGTGTAAAACAATAGGGTTAATCCTCAGTTCCTTACCTTCCTAATTTGTAGGGGTTTATCACTTCGCTTCCCAGAAGTTCCTTAGTGAACCCTCATGTTTCAACACCCATGAGCTTGGGGTTTTTTCTGTCTTGGTCTCTCCTAGCAAGGAATGATGACATCAGGAAGCCCTGGACTTTCTGTTAGCATCCTATGAGCTGTACACGAGACCTGTGAATCTCAAAAAAGGAAGCATCAGCCCCTGATGGTGCTATACTATTAAAAGCCACTGAGAGAGCAGCAAGAAGGCAGAAGTGTAGCGGCCCCTGGCAGCACGCTTTTCCTCCTGGTGCTCTCACAGTGCCTGAAACCAGCAGGGCTGGTTTATGAACTGATTTGTGATATTTACTCCAACCGCTTTCGCTGTCTCAGATGCCTTCCCTTTGATCTCAGGACAGGCAATGTGAGGGAGATCCCACTCAGAGGTGGACCCAATCAGTGGGATGACAGGGGAGGGCCAGTTGCTGGGTCCAGTGCTGGCACCTCAATAAAGATGCAGCCGCCTGGGAGTAAAGCTGAAAACTTTTGAGATGGTTGGACCGGCCATTAAAAAACACTGGCAGGCTCCCATGAGAAGTGAAGGTCGTGGTTGGCACAATATTTTGCCAGCAAGGTCTTGTTTATCTTTCATTAGAGCTGAAGAAGCATTTAGGTAACTTCTCTGGGAACATCGAGAGCTTCTCTAGTGATCAGAAAAGTAACAGTTTCAAGGTTGATGTTGCTCCTCTTTTGCCAGTGTTTATATGGCTGCAAATTTGTTGCTGTTTAAGAAGCCACTTCAAGAAAGCCAAACACGAAGTGTGAGATGCAGGACTGACAGCACAAAATGGCAGAACGGTTGATACTTTTATCACCCTATACGTGAGGAGTAAATGTTTTGTGCAAGCGTTTGGGCCCCGTACAGAAGGGGCTTGGCCATGGCTATTCTGCCTGGTGCTGCAGGGCCAAGCCCTAGGAGAAGCTTCCCTGGGTGACCAGAGCACCGAGTTCCCCAGGGCAGAGGAAAATTAGTTGTCTCAGCAGGAGAATAAAAAAAAAAAAAAGGTTTTAACATTGACCCCGCAACAAATCCTCGCGGTACGAACCACCCCCCCCTCCCACTGCTGCTGCCCTGCCCGGTGAGCATCAGCCCTGTGTTTGGAAAGGGACGGAGGAGAGTAGCCAAGCCTGGCCAGGCTGGACCTGCTCCCATCGTGCCTGCTGCCTGCCTCCCGGGGGGACATCTTGGTGGTGGGGTCTCAGACAACTGCTCCTGCAAAAAGGACCGTGGCACAGATGCAAAACTTTAAACACCGGAGTGAGTCGTGCAGCAAAAAGTCTGGCAGCTGGGGGTGTCGGTTGTCTTGGCAGCTACGCAGGGTTTTATTTTATTTTTTTTTTTCTCGTTGCTCTGCTAGATGTAGGCATCTGAATTCCTACTGAAAAGAAACAGAGGTGCACGAGGCCTCTTGTAATTCTGCAGTTTGTTGGTTCACGTGTCTTTTCATCTGTGCCACGGATACATAAATATGTATAGATGAATGTTTCTTTACCTCAGGAGTAGTGTTTTGTTTAGAATATTCAAGCCATCCTGGCATATTTAGCCCCTGCAAGAAAAGTCATTTAAAATGATTTGCAGAGGAGCCACACTGGCTGCCAGCAGGTGAGACACGTGTGGAAGGTTCCCTGCTCCTGTACGAAGAAGCCGGGCCAAGGGCTAACGCCGGCGGCCCGACGCTACGGTATGAAGCTGTGCTTGCGCGCGAGTGTCCCGCATCCGTGCAAAATGGGCCCGTGGATTCCTCCGTCCCTCCTGGGTATTTCAATTAAAAGCCGGGGAGGAAGTCCAAGAAAATGCCTAAAATGGCTTGAGTCCTTCCTCACGATCTGCAAATGGAAGTCAGCAGTGACTAACTCCAGCCCAGCCATCAAACCCCTCCCTCCCCGACTCAGCATCGCTCTGCTGGCTCCCAGCTCCTCTCCTGCGTTTGCAAACAGTCGGCAGTGGAAACACTGAAGCAGCCTGGCTTCGAGCGCCAGGAACGCACGAGCGGCTGCAGCAGTGGCTGTCATCCACCCGTCCCGGTGCCTAATCTAGGAAGAAGTGATTAAAACCTGACAGGGGCACGGCTTGATTGTAAGCAGAGGAGGGATTTTAAAAGAGGCTGCCACCAAGCCTGGAAACAAAGCCCAATTAAATCTTGCCATTGACTTTAATTGGCTTCAAACCAGGCCCCTAACAGCTTCCCCAGTAAAAAAGAAAATGAAAAAAAAAAAAAAAAAAAATTGCTTGTTTATGATAGTTTTCAGCCAGCTCAGGCAATGTCTTCCAACCTCCTCACAAAGCTAACAGATAGCAATATTCATAGCAAACAAGATTAACTGAGTGGTCAGGAAAGACGAATGAGTCCTGTACTCACTCGCAGTGTGATGGCGTCTGTAATAGGTATGTTTTTGGCTATTGATTCAGTTACGGTTATGCAGCTGACCTGGATTTGAAAGCATCAACCCTGAAAGAAGAGTCACCTGGATGTAGGGAGCAGCGGAAGCGTGTGCTCTGGTGGTGGGTGACTCCACGGCACCAGCCCAGCTCCTTCTCTCTCCATTCACTCTCATCCTGAGCCACGTGTGAAGTTTCAGCCCTTCTGCCCAGAATTTCTAACTGTCTCCATGCAGATATCTAATGGAGAGTCTTTTTGTGGGATTTCAGCTGCTGCTTTCCTTCCACCACCCATCCATCTCACACCAGTCCATTCCGTCTCGCTCTTCGTGTGGTACCTAGCCCATGGGGGTTGTGATCTCTCATGGTACCCAAGAGCTACAATAATGCAAAAACTAAAGAACAGAATGGGATGCTTATGATCCCAGCAAAATTAAAACTCTTACAGTTCAAAATCTCACCTTCTCTTTCAGTTTACTTTGGTCACTGTTCTTTCCCCAAGAACTTTAAAAGAGTCAGAGCTCTGCATGCTTGTGAGTGAAGACTGAAGGAGGATAAATCAGCCAGTGTGGGGCTCAGGATGCCCTGCTTGCTCCTCCTCAGTGCTATGGTGTGGAGAAAGATGTCCTCAAAAAGTCTGATCACTTCTGAGACAAAGCCCAGTGCTGCTTAGTGTCTTTGGGAGGTGCTGGAGACCAAATGTCCCTGAAGATGGCTTTACTTACAGGATGCAGAGGTGAGCTGCCTGCATATGCCTTACCCAAATTTACCACTGCCCTCGGATTTGGTACCTCAGTTACTGTTCAATAGGGCAAACCTTCCTTGGATATTCCCTGCAGAGGTGATTAAAAAGGATGAGCAGATGAAAGGCACACGTGGACAAGGATATTGCTAAACTAAATCATTATTTTTACTAAGCTAATTAAAGGCAGACCAATGAAGTGATCACACTGGCATCATGATTAAGATCAAATCAATAAATCAATAGATTCAAATGATCGGCCATCAGATTATATATCCGTTTATCAAAATGGTCTGTGAAGTTGCCACTGAAGGAATTACTTAGATTTAATCTTGCCTAGGGAGATTTCGAGGAGCAGGCAGGGTCTTTTCAGGCTAAAACCCCAGCGAGCTCCACAGCAGAACCCCCTGGTGAAGGAGATAGGTCTTCAAAGGCTGGATGGATATCCCCCTCCTTTGAAAGATACACCTCCTTAGCTACAAAGGGGGGTGTAGCTGCCCATTCCTAGTTGGAAGTTTTGCCAAGCTACATGACTCAGGTCATGCGGTAATCTTGGTTTAGCTCTGTTTGGGGTTCTAATTTGATAGGTATCTCCACGGTATCTTTCCTTTAACACATCTTCCTTAAACCTTAAGCTTATTTTCATGCATATTAACATGTATTGTGTGTGTATTACTCATTTCACAAATGGTCCAGTTTTCCTCCACTGCTAAAGCAGAGGGAGTGGTCAGGGAAAACCCAGCTACTTCTGAATAATCTTGTCCTCAACTCCAAAGGTTGCCACCCTAATTCATTTAAAGATTAATTTTAGTAGTCCTCCAAGGGTATTTTTTCCCACCAACACATCCGTTCATGCCAACAGAAAATGGGAAAAACAAGAAATGAGGGAATCAGTTCATTACAACCAAGGTAAAAATAAAGAGCGTGATTTCACCTGAATCATTCCTTGGGGTTTTTCACTCATGTCTGGATGCCTTCGTCATGCCTAGCCCGGCACTTAAGGCTTCCTCCAGGTGTGCAGCCCGAAGCCTCATGTTGTCCTGGAGCAGGCTACAGCCTGCCCAGCCTGGTGAGAGCCTTCTCTCGAGTCCAGTTCATCTTCCTCTCCCTGGGTTATCCATTGCAAGGTGGGGAGGTGATGTTGGTGTTTTTATTTGGAGGAACGGATGATACAAAAAGAACCCCGTTTCCTGTGTTGTTATCATTTGTATAGGTGTAATTTCTCTTTCGATCGGGTTCAGGCTGTACAACTGGCAGGTCACTTGTGAGGCCTGGTGTTTAGATGGTATTTGTCATCCAGGCCCCTCACAAGTTGTCCCATCAGCAAGTGATCCTCCAATTTACCTAATCTTATCTATCTATCTAGTATAAAATGGGAGGAAGCCTTGTCAGTAAGGCAGATGCCAGTCTCGCAGTGGGATAAAGGAAGTATAAAGCTGTTGGCAGAAATTAGTTTTTGGAAATCTATCCTGCTCAACATGCTTTCTCCTGAGTACATTTTCCTCATGTCAGTTCCTCCTCCATCGTTGTCAGCAGCTGTAAATATACTGTGAACTTTTTAATGGAGAAGAATTGGGGAACTTACTTTGGGTGAATTTTTTATTTTTGACCTAAAACTACAAAACACTTATATTAATCAGTCTTTGGCCATTAAAGTTTTCTTAGAATTTACTCTAATTTGGCCTTGTTTTCACTTCACAACGTCCAGTCCAAGCAAGGGTCAAAATGTATTTGAATTCCCCATTCATGGGGGCTCCAGGCTGGCTGGTAACGCAAGGAAGGCTTTCCACATTTCTTTGTCATCCGTGTGAATCATAGCATGCCTGAGGTGAAACGGGGGCCTTAAAAATAAAAAATGAAAATGTAAAATAAAAGATGCTCTGGTTCCCCTTTTGCAGAGACAGCACAAATCAGGAGGTGAGTTCTGCATGATGTTCTGGTAGAAAGCAATTTCCTGATTTAGGGTGATATGTAGCTAAGGATTTTGACTGATCTCATCAGTATGTATATTCAGTCTTTCCAAGATGCTATTAGTAAGCGTACCCAAAATTTGAATGTCTTATTTTATTTTATATAGCCTCTTTTATATTATTTTTAGGGAAAGTTATCTGTTTCACTTGCAAGCTGACACAGCTCAGGGTCATCTTCAGGTTCAGCAAACCTAATCTTTTCCCTTTCAGGCAGACAACTTGTATGAAAGCCATGTATGGGCCCGTACCTGGGCCAGATCCTGTCTCACCCTCGCTCTGTACAGCCTTTCATTTTGAAAATGAATTACTGCTAAGGACCAGAATAGCACGGGGGTTTTGTCACCCGTCCTCTACTGGTTTGATCCAGTAAGTTTCTCTGCCTGGTTTAGGAGAACGTTGTGTGACACTGTGCCAAAGCCCAACTAGAGCTGAGCTGTGGCACATCTGGAGCCTCTCCTTTCTCCCCGGAGCCTGCTGTTAATATGCTTTAGGAGGAAAGTGGGTTGGTTTCGTCTGGCTTGCTCTTAACAAATCCAAGTTGGCTGTTCCTCATCTTGTTGCCATCTCCTGGATTTTTACAAATAAATTGATTGTTTGTTCCACAGAATTAAAGTTAAGATGACGGGTCTGATTCCCTTGGATTCCCTCCTTTTCCCTTTGCTGTTGATAGGAACTCCTTTGCCCTGTTTTAATCTTGGGGTGCCCTGATGTGTTTGTCACAAATCCCCCAAATTAAGCACCTACTGTTCTGAGGTAATGACAGTCAGTTCTGAGTGAAATTCCTCCTGCACAATAAGATTGAAAACATATGCTTTGTCCAGGTGCTCTCCAACTACTTCTTTCTTCCAAGCCTGCATCTCATTCCCTTTGTTAGCTGCTCACTCCCCAGCAATACCTTCACTGAAGACCAATGATAAAAAAAAGTATCAGGCACTTTGAGTTTATTGACACTATCTGTCAATAGTATATGCTATTTATTGAATAGCAGATCAACACTTTTCCTTACTCATCTTCTTCTTATGATGTGAGATGAAATCACCTGTGAACTGTGCCCCGTGCTGAAGTCAGGGGTGTCCAATGCTCTTTTTTTTTTAAATCAGTGCACCACAGAGAAGACTGTGTGTGGAGCCAAGCTGGTTCCTTCTGCCCTCAGTTGGATTTTCAATACATTTTTTAAAGTTCTCCTGTGCTCACTCTCAAATAGAAATTTGGGGCGGTGAAGACATCAAGGTCCCCTCCCTTCCCCAGCACTTATGCTAAGCGCAGACTGTGCTAAAGCCACGTATCTGAAGGTCCCCTCCCAAGATCCAAAATCCTCACATCTGCCCAATGACTCCTTTGACTTCCCACCTGCCCTTCAAACAGCTCCTGCCAAGGACAACCCTGACCGCTCTCGGGATGCTCAGATTCTCCTGCGCTGTGGACGTTGGTGATGCTCTCAGAGGCTGAGGCTCCCCTGCATCCTTTTGGAAGCCCTGTCGCTATGGTGACAGTGTGCAGCTTTACGGTCTGTTTGTTGTCCACCTATTTCAATTGGAAACGCTTCTGGAGCTTTTATATTTTCAGGGATTTTAATTCAAATCGCTAGTGGGCAGTTTTGAATTCAAGAGGGAAATGACTACGCTGTGAAGAAAAACTTTCAGAAACCTTTGTGGTCTGCTGTTGCCTTCATTTACTGTTTAAGGATTAAAAGAGACTCTTTGTCAATTTTAAATCCATTTTGTATCATTGTCACAGTGCTCTGAGCACATCAGTAAGAAAGAGAAAAATCTTTATTTGTCCCCCTGGTTTGGGTGCAAAAACCCACCAAATCACTCATTATGATCCAGCCAGGGTGGCCTGTGGCGGTGAGAAGAGTGGTAGGGCCGTCCAGACGATGTCCTGCCCCAGTTCCCAGGGGACCAGCAGGAGATGACCAGGGCAGGATGAGCTGGGATTGCTTCAGAGTCTGCAGCTTAAAGGCAACCTTGGAGCAGACCTGTAGGTGCCCCGGGGCGATCCCCCTCTTGGTGCTATCAAGCACAAGTAGGGGAGAGACAAAAGGAGAAGCAGGGGAGGCTGAAACCTCAGTGTTCCTGTGGTAACTTCACCCATCTTTTCTCACCTGTAGACACCTGTTCATCAGAGAGGGACATTTCAGAGCCCAGCAGTTGCTCCTCCCAGATAAGGATTTCATGCTTTGGCCTGCCAGATTGACTCGCGCTTTCCATCTGATGACTATTTTAACCAAGGCTCCCAACTGGCATCTGCGTCCTTCTTGGCCCATCCCCCACCAGGGTTTCTCTCTCTGTTTGGCAGAGTTTTTATTCTTTGCCTTCTGCACATTCCTCCAGCAGCTCTCAGCCCTCGGCCACAACAGTCCCTCGGCGCCCCCGTCTCCTTCCTCTTTTCTCTTAGGGGGCAAAGAGCCGCTCAACTTTGACAAATGGTACTACTTCTGCATTTAAGAGTAGCATTTTAGGGAAGCATTTGCTTTCAAAGGCATTAAAATACCTCTTTCTACCTTTGCTGCATTTCGTATTGTTGCGTGCAGGTGCTGCTGGCATAGGAAAAGCTGTTTGGTTTGGAAACCCATGGTTTGCTCCGCAGGTTTGAGATTATCAACAAGGAAATCTTGTTTCTCAAAATGCAGTTTAAAAAGAACTACCAGGTGACTAATAATGAAAAATGTACAGATGTGAAATCAAGATATTGGGGAAAAATACTCAACTCTGCTCAGAATGCTTTCAAATACGAAAAATCAGGACTATGTTTTACTTGTGTTTTAATGTAGTTTGGTTACTAAGGTTCATTTGTTCCAGACAGCCAAAATAAACTATTTTCTTTAGATTTCCTAACAATTTTACTTCTCCCCTTGCCACACGTTTGAGACCAAGCGCTGCCCCTTGGAGAGAAAAGAGATGAAATGCTGAGATGGCACAGAAATGCTCAAAGGAAGAGAAAATCTCACCTTAAGTTACTAGACGGCACAAATACGAATGCCAAAAACCTGGCTGGATGCCCAGGACAACTAGGACTGGTCTGAAGTGCTTTGGTTGGTCACCCCCCCATGCATCGGGGTCTCCAGCGTGCATCAGAAAGCAGAAGGGTAGCTGGGAGCGCATTGAAAGCCTGCAAACCGAGTCCAGCCCTTGGCCCGGGGGTTGCAGGGAGCAACGGGTGGTATTTGCCCTTCTTGAAGAAGGCGGCGATGAAGAGTCGCCTCCCTGTTCTGGTGCCACCCTGTTGATTTTCGGGAGGCTGTTCCTCCCAGCGATGAGCACGCTCAAGTTGGCCCAGACGCTATTAAAAAGCTATTCCGAGCGCTCTGGCTGGCTGTAGGCATTAGTGACAAGATTATTAGCATCAGAGGAAATCCCAACTTTTGTTAGGAAGAATGTAAACAACCGCTGCTCACAAAAGAGCTGCTTCATTCAGCATCCAGGAAAGAGGAAAAAAAAAAAAAAAAAAAGAAAGAGGAAAAAACCCATCTCAGGCTGTTGCTGCCCGTCTGGCTTCTGCTCAGCACTGTCCTGCTCCGAAGCAGAGGGCCTGAAGGCTGCTTAGAGCCAAGCAACCGGGAAAAAGCATAAGTTTCAATGCAGCATTTTGCATGCAAAAATGCCAGCGCACAGGTTTAGATGTCACCTCATGCTGACCACAGCCCCTGCTCCCCCTTAGTTGAGCTCAGAACAGCTTTTCCATACGTGTATATACACGCTTATAATAAAAGTTACGGGGTTTTGTGAGCTCCCAGAGATCTGGGATATCTGAAGGACTGTAAATATGCAGTGTTGAACTCATTGCAGTCCACGGTCCCGGACTCGAATTACTGCCCCCATCCATGATCTCTTGGCAGAGCTCATTACATTGGCTTGGCATTGCCTTTATCCTCTGCTATAAAAAAAAAAGGAGTCCGTTTGAAAAATGCCCATTTTACTGCATTTTCATCTTAGGGAGTTGAAAAAGCAGCAAGTGACAAAGACACAACAATAAATTATCACATCACCGAGGGTTTTTTTCTTTCTTGCCTCCAACTGTGAAAGTAACCATCTTCTGATCGCCCATCTCTGCTGAAGGACCCAGTTGCAAACTATTACTGGCCTAACCCCAAACTGCCATTTAATTGAGCTGAGACAGGCTTGTCCTGCAGCAGCCCCTTAGATGTTTGTTTTCTGGAGCTACCAACAAGTACCAGGGTGGTGTCAGCAGGAGGTCTAGGAGCAGACAGTGATGCTCTGGGTGGCCCAGGCTCTGTGACTATTACTAATCTCGGTTTTCATGGCACGATGGGGCACGAAGCAGTCCTGGGAGGCCAGGAGGGTGCTGTGCAGAGCAGAGGAGGACACATCTCCCATCCACACAGTTTGGCAGGAAAATAGTTTGCGGAACTCTGCCAGTGGGAGACCTCAATGATAAGCACATTTGGTGCCTTTCTGCCCGGACACGTCTCAGTTTCAGGGAGTCTTACGATATCAGGATGAAGTGGGGTCAGGTTGGGATGCTGCAGTCCAGTCCCTGAGCATATATCTAGGTTCAGCTCCTCTAAAACACCCTGTGGACATTTTAAACCCAAGTACGGGCAGGCAGCCAGCGGTATGGACAGCAGGTGAACAGGTCATGGACTTCACCAGGATTTTGAGCCACTTCTCAAGCACACCCCTGCTCTGTGATCCTTGTTCCAGTGCTTTTCCCAGTGAGACTGACCCCACAGCCTTTTTTACTCCAGTTGGGACTTCATTACTTTTAGGGTCATTGAATTCCTCTGCCTCTCTAGAGAATGGCGGTATCCAATGGTGGCAGATGGTGCTGTGGCAAAATTGCGTGGGCTCAGGGTGACCCGGAGTTACTCTAGAGGCCCCTCCAGTGAAGAACTCCCAGCTACAGATTACTGCTCCTACTGAACTGTTACCATCTAGTAAGTCCATGATGATGTCCCACCATGCTGGACAGGCTTCGGGCATCACTCCAGAGCTACGGCTCTGTGGTACCCACGCTGTTGCTGCTGGATAAAACATCACCAAGAGATGGGAAAGGCCACAGCAAAGGCGGTGGGAGGGCTCCAGTGGCAGCAGAGCAGCCTGCTCCCAACTCTGCTGCAGCTGCCTGAGGTGATTCATCCCAAACTGGGAGTACTTGGTGCCAGCTGCTGAAACACTGAGCCCCGAAACTTGTTTCATCATATTTAACATTTCCCGCTATATGACATGCAACTTTGCGCTGGAGCAAAGCCCTTAGTCACCTCCTGGTCCCAGCAGTGCCGTGTCAGTCCTGGGGAAGGAGTAGGCACAACAGATCTTGCAAGAACAGGCAAATTACTTTCACTTGCTCAAGGGGAAAAAAAGAAAAGGGAAAAAAAAAAAAAGATAGTTAGAGGAAGTGAATAATTTAAAGCAGCAGGATCCAAAGTGAGGTCCTTTATTATAGAAAAGCCTGAATCATCTACTGGCATAGTATGGAGGTTGCAAATGCCCGGGTGATGGCAGGGAAATCTTTCCATGCAAGAGGCATACATCACACATATTGATGGCACAAGTGATCAGGACCTTGCTAACTTCTTACTGTAGTCTTATCTGACAGGGCTCCTTGCTCAGAGCTGAGAATATGATCGCCCTGGGGCTGGATTTCCCCAGTGAACCTCCATGGGATGTAAAGGACTAAGAAGTCCAGGCTGTGACATGATCTAAAAGAAGATAATCCTATAGAGATCACCTACTGGGAACATCAGGATTCATGTATTTTAAGATGTTTTATTGCTGAAAATGCTGGTGCATTTGGGTTCCCAAGCCAGGCATTTTGCCTACAGGCACCTGGAGAGGTTTATTGAAGTATTTTCCTCCCTGTGCCACCACCTCAGTCATCAGCCCCGAAAAATTCACCTCCAGAAATTAACCGGTAGAGGTTGCAGTGATCATAGCATTCCTGATGGGAAGCACTGAGCAGGGGGTCTTGAAGATTGCCAAACCTCCCTATAATGTACTTCCTTTGCTGTAACCAGCCCCAGAAAGAGGTTGCAGCCTGAGACCCCAAGCATGGTTCAGCATGTTTACAGGGCTCGCTCGCATGTGCTGGCACCAGCCACACTCTGCCATTTGCTGTAGCCTCCACATCATCTCCAAAGGTGATCCTGGATACCCCTGTTGGCAGTTCAGCTGCGGAGAGTCCACCATCCTCGGTACCATGTCAAATCCCACTTTGGGCTGTGAGGGTCCCACACATCTGGCAGGAAGAGAGACCTCTGCCAAAACTCCCACCCCAACAGTCAGATTTGTGGGCTGGCAAAAGGGTGGGCCTCCCATGCTCTTCTCCAGCCATAATCCACAGAGCCCTCATAGAAGCAAGCTTTGTCATTAAGTCCTGGTTGAGATGCCTGGTGCAGTGCGTCTCTTGATTGAGCTCCAGCTCCAGCTTCTCCACAGACTCCAGCAGACATCTTCTAGGTGATGTTTTTAAATTTCTCCTCGGTATGATGAAAGGCTGGAAGTTCAATTTACTAAAAGAAATAATCTCAGTCTCTGGAGCTGAGATTTCATTTTCATCACCTCGCTCCAGGAGCTGGGACCTTGGCACAGATGGATAGTGCCTGTCTGTTAATCCAGCACCAGAGAAAAAGAAAGGAAGAAAAAGCTCGTCATTTAGTAGCAAACCAAAGAAAGAAATCATTTTGGGGCCCTGTTCCTACCTGAGACTCTAGAAGCACTGATGCATCAAGGCCTTAGAGTGTTTTTTTTTTTTCCAAAGGTCAAGCACACATCTCTGATATGGAATGAGCGGAATAAGAATTGGCATTAAATTCTGTGTGACTAAAACCTTGACGCAGAGTCATCACAAGTGAAAATCCCAGAGATCACGAAATGCTGTTACAGTTGTACTACAAGGCTTTGGAATATTATTTTTTTTTTCTCTACCCCTCTGGTGCCTGATGTTCCTGCAATTAATTTAGTCTGTGTTTCTAACTGTGTATGAGATGAAGGAGGGGACAGGAACATGGTGTAAATCAAATTGATGCTTGGTTTTCCTTGGATTCAAACAATATGACTTGTTAAAAGAGACTTTATGTTTTAGCCCCAGCATAAATCTCTTACATTCTGGGTAGTCCATGAAAAAAAAAACACCCAACCCCCAAAGAGTACATTTTGGGGAGGATAAAAAAGGCACGAGGAGGGACCTGTGTGCCACAACTGCCAGAAGACAGGTGAGGACCAGGGCTAGGTGTAGAAATGCTGGATGCCAGCACTGGTGGTGGCAGCTGCCTGGAGGCCATCCAGTGGGACGGGAGGGAGCTGCTCAGGACAGACAGCCCAGGATGGGAAGCCACCAATAAAGTACTTCTGATCTCGCTATGACTCACTACAGAAACTTCCCTACCTTAGCTCGTCTTACCAAGACGTCTCCACTGATGACTGATTCGTGGTGTTGGGTTGTTGTTTTTTTTTAAAGCCAAACTTAGAAAGCAACCCAAACACACGAGCACGGAATAATTACCGTACATGTTTCGCACCCACATAATAAAAGTGCTTGTGCTGCACTTTTCCAATCGGGAGTGCCGTAGACTCTGAGTAATCGTTTCTAACCTCGTGCTACCGAAGTTCACGTCGCTTTCCCAGGCCTGCCGACGAGAGAGAGGAGGGCGAGCCCAGCGTCCTGGAAAGGCCGCAGAGTCAGACTGAGAGCTTGCGGTTGTCGCTGAGATTTTCAGCTCTCCCTGCTGCACACAACCTTTGCAAAATGGCAGAGCCGGGACTCCTTGCCTGTATTTTTCTTCCCGCTGTCTCTCTGAACACCCTTCTTCACACAAACACACCCATGGACAAAATACCTTGAAGCTCATCCTTTCCAGGAGATATACATGACCTTGTCTTCTTCAGCTCTCTGTATGACTTAGGCTGTAGCTAAACCCAAGGCAGAGGTGCAGGGAAAAATGATGATGGAAATAATCCGAGGAAAGAAAGAAGCCAGAGCAGCTCTGCCAGCTTTTACGTCTCCTCCTAAAGCTGGCGTGAACACGAACATAGCTTGGAGAAAGCACAGAGAGCCACTTCCCTTGCTCACAGCAGTTTTGAATGGAGGTAGGAGGACCTGTCACCCTGAAAGTCAGCAATTTTCCTGGGCGCGCTGTGTCGGAGGGTTGGTGGTACAGCCTGGCACACCACCATGCCCAGTGGAATGTTCCCCACACCGGCCCCTGAAGCTATGGGAGAACTTTGGTGCTCACCTCCCATAGGCAGCTCCCGGCTCACCAGGACAGGCAGGTACAGTGCCTCCAAGTATGCGGGAAGCAAGCAGAGGCACGGCCGGGGAAAGAGGGAGTTGCAGAGCAGAGGGGGTGGACTGAGCGTCCAGCACATGGAGAGAAAAATCAAAATCCCACAAAAGGGATGCCTTCCTCAGATAGAAGGCTGTTTGAAGGGCTGTTTTAAAAGATTTCTCCAGTGGACTGAGGAGGAAGAAGATGACATTTTAGATGCTTGAGGTACAGCACCTGTTGCTTTCAGGTATGTTCATGGGGGATTTAGGGACAATTTGCTCTACTGAAGATGGAAAAGGTAGTCCAAGAGAGGCTGAAAATTTGGAACAAAACCGAAGGACATTATGTTGTTACAACTGGATAAACACTCTGTTCCTCTTTCAAAGATAAGCAGATTTTGCTGCAGATCTTTCTACTTTTTATCCTTATGATTTGTACTTCTGATGAATTGTTCTCTCAGGAGAAGGCAACCCTTCTGTGTCCGTGTTGCCAGGGGGAGCTGCTCCAGGTCCAGCTGGGGAACGAAATCTCCTCCTTGAAAAAGGTTATCCATAATCAGTGGAAAGGTTTCTCAAAATTGTATGGAAAGTCTTTTAATAAAAAAAAAATATAATTAAAAAACCCAGTTCTCTTAATTCCATGGTAAGGAATTCTGCCTGCTTTTACGTCACTCCACCTGGAGCTCTTCAGCTCTGCTTTTACAATGGTTGGGAATGGAAACACAAATTTGATGTCACTCCTGGTTCCAGAACTGCAGTCAGTCCAAAATGTGAAACCTCTTTGGTTAATAGTTTTAACCCTGTCCTGCTTCAGTCTCCAGCCTTTAAGCATTCAGTTGTCAGTGAAGTGTCAGTGTTCAGCCACCAGCTCTCGTCTGGGGACAACTCCTCAGGATGTCAGAGACAGTCAGACATTGGATAAACCCCCACTTTTCAAGGAGCCTCTCAATAGCCGTTGGAGCTTTCTGAGCCTATTTCAGCCAAGAAAAATTATTTTAGATCCATAATAAGGAGTGTATTCCAGATCTTTTTTCTATTTTGTATGGAGTATTTCAGTTCTGGCTATACCCCTGCCAGCACCATGGGCTGTTATTTTGTTGTCGCTCCTGCTAGTGAAGAAAATAGCTTTGTGTTCCAGCTCATGATAATAACACAGCTATATTCCTAGTTGGCCTTGGCCAAGACAAGCTATTAAAATGAGTTTTGTTTAGTCACGTTTCAGTTTCTGAATCACCTTCAGGAGGCGGGAAGCTGGTGGAAAGGCACAAAATAGGCTGAGAGTCAAAGGCAGGAAAAACATCTGAGACGACCCTGCCGCTCCAGGCTCCGCTGGGACAAAAGCAATAATGTTGCTTGTCTCCTAACGCCCTGCAAAGATGAGAAAAGACTCTTTTTTTTTGGTGTGTGTGTGGTGTTCAAAGAACAGCCCTTTTTCTTTCTTTTCTTTTTTTTTTTTTTCAATCTGCCACTTGCGGCTCAGGGTGGAATGCCTGCGCAGGCTGTCCCCTGGCTTTTTGCTGCAGCGAGGTGGGCAGTGGCAAACGCAGCGCTGGGCTTCGCTGGGTGCTTCCCTGCTACGGGAGTCGCTGTGCTCAGC
>VZRU01012341.1:19845-39557 GCA_013398155.1 Pedionomus torquatus
CTTGAACTGTGCAGCCTGATACGATCATTAGAAAGCTTTGACTGTGTTATTTATAACTTTTGATGCCAGCGTGGCTTTGTGCAGGCTCCTCTCTGAAGCTCCTACCTTGGCAGCTGCTGTCAGCGGCTTCGCCTAATGTAAAAGCACCCATGATCACAGTCTTTGGTGGGGATGGTGGGATGAAGAGATCAGTTTTGTGTTCAACTCATGGAGACGCCACCTTCTGCTTTGTTGGGGATGAGAAGGGCTCCAGCCCCACATCTACCCACCCCACCCCCGGCTTCTCAACACCATCTCATTTCTCATTTCTTTAGCTACGTAGGGTTGCCTGGATCCCATAGGTCCTTGGTGTCTCTCATCACATGGGCAAACCTTTTGAAAGGGACCAGCAAATTTCAGGGCAGCCAGGAAAAAAAAAAAGCTCCAGCGAAAGCCTCCGAGCAGTTGCCAATTAGCTGCTGCAACAGCTCATGATGTCAGGCAGCATTTGAAAGCCAGAGATTTATAATCCAGGGTCTCATAAACTCTATGGAAAATCAAATTTGTGATGATAAAAAAAAAAGGCCGTAATAAAAAGATTCAACACAGGAAGTCCTATAAAATCTTAATTTTACTTAGGATAATTACAGTATTTACATCTAGCTAGTGCTGACAGTTCAGGGCTTTGATATTCTCTAATGTGATTTATGGACAGCAGAAATGAGCTGGGTTGAGGTCATCGTCTTCATCCCGGGAACATCTCTTCTCTGTGCAAAGCTCTGATGAGAGTGTGCCACCCAACAGATATGACCAGTCACAGGTGTCTCCCCTCTGAAGCAGACTGGTCATATACAGCATCCACAGCACAGCATCTTTGGGGGCTGCTGCTCAGAGATGACCCTAAATCACACTGACTAAATGTTAATGAAGATACTACATTTGCAGAAAAAGAGCTTGACTGAGAACCCAAAGGAATAAGCCAAAAATGACGTGCTGTCCCCAGAAGAGGTAAGTGGGAGAGGAGAAAGGAAACAAGGCTGCATCATCTTCCAGGAGCTGCTTTTGGTGGTTCAGTAGACAATTCATCAACAGCAGCCACGGCCACAGGAGTAAAACAGGCCACCATCATTACAGAATCACAGAATCACAGAATCACCTAGGTTGGAAGGGACCTTTTAAGATCATCTAGTCCAACCAATGGGAAAAAAAATAATCCAAAAAAACCCAACAACCATAAACAACACACCACACCACCCAACACTAATCCATATCCTTGAGCACCAAGTCAACTTCTCTCTTGAATACCTCCAGGGATGGTGCCTCAACCACCTCCCTGGGCAGCCCATTCCAATACCTGACAACCCTTTCAGTAAAGAAATATTTCCTAATATCTAACCTGAACTTCCCCTGGCACAACTTGAAGCCATTACCCCTTGTCCTGTCATCTGTAATTTGGGAGAAGAGACCAACCCCCGCCTCTCTACAGCCTCCTTTCAGGTAGTTGTAGAGAGCGATAAGGTCTCCCCTCAGTCTCCTCTTCCTCAGATTGAACAACCCCAGCTCCCACAGCCTCTCCTCATAAGACTTGTGCTCCAGACCCCTTACCAGCTTCATTGCCCTTCTGTGGACCCGCTCCAGCACCTCAATGTCTTTCTTGTGGTAGGGGGCCCAAAACTGGACACAGTACTCGTCTGGACACAGTACGCTTAGCTTCATTCTGCTAACACAACCTACAACACTGGGCTGAGGAAACAACTGCAAAATGAGCAACAACCAGGGCTCCAACATTGATTTTCAGCACAAATGCTGCTGCTGCTTGTACGTTCGAGGACTTGCTGTGTCCCTTCCTCATAAATGCCGTTGTCTTTCTCGGAACTCTCCGGCTGTAAGCAGGACAAGACATGTAGGTGAGGTTGTGCAGGTGGTTGTAACCTGGGAAAGAAGTTTTGCATGAACACAGGGGTTTCAGAAGCAGTAAAAGCAATTTTTCTGAGGGATGTCATATGTAGTATGGGAATGGAATAAGAATGGGCTCGGATTCTCCATGAGCAGAAGGAGCGGCAGCTCTGGGTGCCAGTCTCAGGTTTTAAAGGTGGGTAGCATCTGGACCGAAAAAGGAGACTGTTGTTTGGTTTTATCAGCTGATAGTGACTGTCTGAAAAAAGGCTGATGCTTGGGGGTGATGCCAGGGGGGAATGGGGACAAAGTCTGCAAAACAGGTAAAAACCTCTAGAAGCAAATCCAGCACAGGCTTTTCTGAATTTTACCCTCCTGTAAGTGATTTCCAGTAGACCCACTGTGATTCACCTTTACCTCAACCTTCTCAAGAAGATCCAACATGGGTAAAATGAAATCTGCCCTAAAAATCCTGAAAAAGAATGGGGGTGTCTCATTCTGCCTCCAACCTGGGAGTGACGCCTTTTTGCCATCTCACTGTGGAAAGGTACACACAGCGGCACTGAGAGACACCCAAAACACCTGCCTGGGAGGACAGGTCACACCCATCCCTTTAGCGAGCACTTTATCTTTCTGGAGGGTTTCTGGAGAAACCAGAGGCTTGGGGACGACCCTCACAGGGCTGCCGTCTTTCTTCATAGACTTTCATTTCTGAACAGTTCAGAGTTCAGTGATTTATGAGTATTTTAAATGGTCTCTGCTCAGCTGAGCAGCGAGATGGACGGCCACCTGCTCCACAGGGAGCAGCAGGATGTGAGAGCCTCAGCACCTGGAACCACCTCTCCCCCCAAAACTGAACATGAGTGGAAGAGTTTCGTCACAAGCACAGGGACTCAGACACTGAAACTGTACAAAAAGGAATTTGCTTTCTACAGAAAAGGCTCGAGCTCTGGGATGAATTTAGGCACACACCCACCCTTCCAAAAAATCCACCATACTGAAGTTCAGGGGAGGGGAAGCACACAAAGCATCCAAGCCCGTGTTTTGCATTAAAAAATCATAATGTTTTATGTCTAAAATGTCAAAATGAATCACTTCAAGGCATCCGATACAAGCGAGCTGACGAGGCAGCTCCAACAGCACGCCACCTCTCCCAGTGAGCAGACGGGAGACAAACGCCCCTTTCACTTTGCGTTGTAGCTGATGTCTTCTAGGACGTGGGAGAGGAAGGGGGATTAAAAGGATACTAAGCACGCTGTGTCTCCAGAGAAAAAGCTCCTTTAATCCCTTTCCCCAGCACGTAAGGACCCACTTGAGACCCAGCACGAGCAAGAAGACAAAGAAAAGATGAGAGCAACCAAGAAGAACACAACCAGAAGATAGAAGACGTGTCCTCAAAAGCACTGCCAGCGTGCTACCATCTAGGATCTCCCGCCCATGACAGAACATACCTACCTGATGCCCCATGGACGGAAAATCCTGATGTGCCAGGGTTATACTGCTTTGCAGTCCCACCTTGAGGTTTGATACCTACCACACTGGTACCCCTGGTACCTTTCCAGAGGCAACTGCCACGCTGTCCTCCCAGCTTACATCCTGGAGCAGTGAGGACCAAGAAATCGGGTGACTGTGCCGTGTTCACAGTCATACGAAAAGAAAAGGTAGCAAATGGGCAGTGAGGCAGGTAGGTTCAGCAAGGTGGCAGTCAGCGGTGCCTCCCCACACCCACATCTGGCCTTCCCACAGTCAGCTGATTCTAATTTTTGACAGACTTTTAAGTTGCAACCTCAAATGTTGTTATTTTTTTGGTTGTTTGTATTTTTTCCTGTTACGGCTACGACCATTGCTAGCAACAGCACAATGTGGAGGCCCAGCGAGCTGCACCACCACTATCGGGATGAGCTTTGAGGAGCATCCCCTTCTGTGTCCAGTGAAGAGAGGCTGGAAAGCAGCTGAAAAAAAGAGAGACAACAGGCCAATGTCCTGCTGCTGTGAAGCAGTCGAGTGACAGAGCAACTAAACAGACCTTCCAGCAACTCGTAGCTTGGCTTCTGGGATGGGATGCAACTTCAGCTCAGGTGAGCCAAAAATCCTCCCACCGACCCCCCTCCCTCAAGCTGCGAGGGAGGAACGTTGATGCCTCAGGATCTCCATGGGAACAGGATCAGAGAGGGGGAAAGCAGAAGAGGAGAGCAGGGAGGAGACCTGAGCGAGCAGTGGGGAGCTGGGAGGTGGTGGCTGCGGGGCCAGTGGCCTGTGGAAGCCACCCGTGTAGCCAAGACACCCTGTGGTGAGGAAGAACAGGCTTGCTGCTGAACCTGCTGCACTGGGGAAGAAAACGAAGCCGTGTATAGAGCGTGTGGTGGGGGGGATGGCGTGTTTCCTCACAGCAGATTAAAGCTGCCAGCAATATCGGTGGAGTGAGCTTGTGTGGAAAAGCAAAAGCAGGCAAGAAGAGCTTGATCTTCTCACAGGTTTTGTGGTGAGGAGAAGGACAGGGTAAGCAGGCAAGGGAGACAATGGCTGCTTCTCCACGTCCATCCTTCTCCTCCCCTCCAGCCCCCTGGGGAACCTGTGGTAGGAAAGTACCCTCAGCAGTGTCACCTCCTCCTTCTCTCCAGCCATGGCCTGGTGGTTTCCAGTCACTGGCAGCTTTCACTTGGGCTGGGGTGAGCAACCTGGGGCACTGGTACCCATTCAGCCTACCCAAAGTTCACCACCGAAGTGTTTGTCCCTTTGCTGGGTGGCAAAGCAGCTGCAGAAGTACAGGAATTCGTGATGGGCCAGTGAAAGGACGGGCAATGGGATGGCCAAGTGCTGCTTACAGGCATCAGCTCTGCACTGCCTGATGTCCCATGAACGTGTCCCACCACGTTCCTGCTGCCCAAGAACAATGTGGGAGCGTTCCCGTGCTGCCAAGTGGGAAGAGCTTGTGCTCTCTACCAACACCTGCATGGGTAGCCCCCACTGGGATGTCTCCTGGCCTGCCTCCTGATGGGAACAGTGTCTTGGCAAGCACAGGCACTGCCCATCTCTTCTGTAGGGATTTAGTGGTGGTGTTGGCAGTGTTGATGGTTGAACTCGATGATCTTAATGGTCCCTTCCCTTCCAACCTAGACAATTCTATGAATCATGTCATCTTCCCATCCGCTCCTCTGCCAGGCTCCTTTCTTAGCGGAGGTAATGAAACCCAAGGTGGTGTCAGTCAGGGAAGCGCTGGTGTTGCCATCCTCTGCCCCGATGCCTCTGGAGAAGGGTGTTTTCCAGCACCAGTACAGATCTCCCCATTGTGGGTGCTTCCCTCATGGAAGCTCAGCTCTGCCTGCACTTACTCACATGACAGTGGCGCTGTTTGGGTCATCTTCACATCGGTTTTGCTGAGTGTTTTGTGACCCCAGACTACTTCAGGAGGCCACTAGCTTCCCCACAAGGAGCTAGCGGGAGAGGACTGACAGATGCCGGCGTCTTTGGCTGCCCGCACACACTGATGAGGACTTTCACACTTGTGAGTTGGGTTTCATCATCATCCTTGATTACACAGTGGTGGCAGCATCTCCCTGGGCTCCTCCACGAGGGGTACAGGCACAGGGCCACCCAAAGCACTTGTACCCAATCCAAACGTCTGCACCCCTGCAGATATTCCTTCCCCATCCAACTGAGGTAGGAGGACACAGCCATGACATTCACTTGGGTGCTTTGCTAGAAGCACGGCAAACTGGTTGAGGCTTCAGGATTCCTCTCAGACAACAGACACCTTTCAACCAGCAGACTCCTGAGGGCCAGCTGTTATTTTAACGTATAGCCCTTACGGTGATTTTGAGGGGGAAATCTCAACACCCAGAGTTTCCCCCTCAAACTGCCGCTCAGTCTGGTTGCTGTCACCTCCTCCTACTTCCGCACAGCCCAACGTGCCATCCAGATTCTGGCATTTTAATGCAAAAGGGAGGTGGCACGCGAGGCACAGCTGATGCCACAAAGCACCTGGAGCTCATTGCCTCCTTTCCGAAAGGAAGAGAAGGAAGTCGCTGTCTGGTCATTTTGGCCCGCCCGGAGCGCTCTCTGCCAGGGCCCGCTCGGCGATGCAGCTCACCTTGGCTGACAAACTTGTGGAAAGCATCAGAAATGTCAAAATTGCCTTCTGCTCTGCAGGGATTTGTTTTTCTCTAAGCCGGGCAGCTGCAGGATACACTCCCCTCCGCAGTTTTAACCATTGTCCTCTTGATTTTAATTTTGGGTCCACAGTTCAGACACATCCTTCATTTACAGGACAGACAAACAGCACTGATGCAGTTATCACTTCTCCCCTGCGCCCCCAAGATGCTTAGAAATGTGTCCAACTCCCCCTTCCACCCCAAAAAGCTCTCTGTATTTTGCAAGAAATGGAAGCTGTTGTCAAAAATGATTGTTGCTTCAGGAAAAAAGAAAAATGGGAGGGGAAGGAATGGGCTTCCCTCCTCCCACCACCACCTCCAGCGGAGATGGAGGCAGAACTGTAAGTCAGGACAGAGCGATGCCAGCCCGAGCGAGCAACCATGCCCTGGGGAAATGGGGCAATTCATGCCTTTGGATAAAATAGATCCCTCTTACCTTCCCCTCGATGCTGCCTGTGCCGCAGAGCTTCTCTCTTAGGTTGCTGGCTGCAGCTTTGCCTCCCCTCTGCAAACACAACCCCTTCGTGTGCTGCAGAAAGCGGCTCCGGTGCTGGAGCCGTTGCAGCAGGGGAACAGCAGCAGGCCCATTTCAACAGGCACCAGCATTTGCTGCTTTACAGTCCGTATTTTCCCATTTGGGACAACCAGATTTGGGACAGATGCTACGGCAGCAATCCAAAAAAAATCAAACTTAACAGCTAGGGCTTTACCCACTGCACCAGGACAGAAGTTCAAAGGGCGTGGAGGGAAAGTGCTTTGTAGCCTGCCATTTGGAGGAATCAATTATTTAAAAAAAAAAGAAAAAGAAAAAAAAAAAATACAAAAAGAAACTGTCTTCTTGCAGGCACAGCCTCAAACAAATACATGCAAAGCCAGGAAGGAGAGGGAAATGCCTGCACTGCTGTGTCTGTCCCCAGCCCCAAAAAACATGCTCAGGGCAGTATGTGCAGACTGAAAGGAGACAAACCAGTATGATGTTGCTGGACCCAAAACAAAGCTCTCAAGGAATCACATTCTCCCATCAGCGAGCATCTGGGCCCCAGGTCCTGAGAAAAAAAAATCAAACACTGTAGGCAATACAGACTACCATAAACAAGAACATCTGACATTTTACACAGCTGGACAGGACATTAAATGGGAGCTCAAATCCCAGGGAATGGCATTTAACCTGGATACCCCGCTGCCTGGATGAATATTTGTTGAGAAGATCATCTTTTCTCCTCCTCTCTTCTGTTCCGTTCCTGCCCTCGTCACCAAAACTTCCTTGCAAATTCAGGAGGAGCTTTCTACCAACTAAACCTGGTAAACAGCATCTTGCTATAAACTCTTCTGATTCTAGTTGTTCCTTTTCTTCCCCCCTATTTTTCAGAGTGGAAAACAGCGAACCATATCACCAGCCGATAAAATAATCCCAACGTTTGCTTGCTGCAGATTTAAAGAAAGGCCCAGCAATTACTGAAAAAAACTGCAAGTTTTGGTTCTGACAACGACCACCTTTATTCCCTATTGCTATAATGCACTGATGTTTAACATCAGCTACCAAATTTCCCATCCTATTCTGGAAGAAATTTACGGTATTTGCTGCCATGAAGGGACACAGCCTCTTGTAGCAGGAAGAATTTAATTTCTTGGACCCTGTTTGAGTTTCCAGCATCTGCTGAGGCTGTGGACACAGGGCCCAAAATTTGATACGGTGAGGAGGACACCAGGCTCTTTGGCACAGGAGATACCAAACAAAACATTATGTAGTTTTCAGAGTAACAATTTTTGGCTGTTAAGAACTACAACTTGGCTTGAACTGGGAAAATGCCAGTAGAAGGCCAACCAAGAATTAAGTTTGTTCATAGACTGCTTAATTCTAGCTTTCCAGCCAACCTAGCATGTGAATTTCCTGAGTTTACTCTCACCTAACACATGAAAGCACTGATAAAAACTAACATTTAGTTAATGTCCCTCAAACTAAATAGATGGAACTGGGAACAGTTAGGGAAATTTTCCTCTGCAGGGGAGCTGGTCTAGTCAAACTCAAGAGCAGAAGCAGGAGGGAGTAGTTTCTAATAATGACACAACCTCTGATTGTACACATCATCGTTTCAACTCAGCTGCAAGACACTGAGTCCACATGAAATGCTATTTGCATAAATTACATTTCACCAGGCCAAGTCCTGCACCCACTGCACTACATGATGATGGAGCTTAATCCTCCGAGGAGCCAACCTCGGCGAGCCAGAGGCGTGGTTCTTAATTGCACGGGAGTAAGACCAAACCCACAGTCAAACACTGGGCAGGGCAACAAGAAGAGCTTCCCAGTTTAAGAGTTGCCGAGCTTAACTCCCCTGTCTACAGAAAATTCCGCTCTGTCATTCACTGACTCCCTACTCCTGAACACAAGAAACACACAAAAAAAACCCCTTAGACAGGAAGCTCCAGCAAGATTTTATTCAATGGTATACAATAGGGAGAAATTAAGATTAAAGAACTGTATACATTACTGATTTTTCAAGTTGCTAAAACAAACCCATAGTGACAGGAACAACTGAGGCTGACAACACAACAAGAAGCATGGTGACCATCTCTCTAGTGTCCATACCTGCAAATATAGAATACGTTAATGCTTTATTAAAAATTACGTTTCATACTGGTCCTGATTTGGGCAGATTTATTCTTATTCTACCACAACGTAATTAACACATAAACCAGATGAAGGTGAAATGCTATGTTATGAAAACCTTAGGAAGTTCTCCACATTTCGCTTTCCCCCAATGTTTGTCCAGATACTAGTTAGAAGAGACCAAACAACCCACAATATCATAGCTCCAGGAGACCCTCAGGATCATAACCCTCTTCAAAATATACCCTGCATGAAAGCAAGGCCAAAGCCTGTCACAGCTCCAGACATATTCCTGAGAACCCGTAAGATGTTAATTCATGTCTCTAACTCCTCCTCACACTGCCCATGCAGCATTAGCCACCAGCCCAGCAACATAGGCTCAGTTTTCATTAAGTGTTCATTAAACCATTGTAATAGTAAAACTATGGTACTCCAATTATCACGTCAATGACAATTTACACAACCATGATATAAAGACAGTTATAATATCTACTTTGCTTTGTTTAAATCTGGACTCTGGCTAGAATTAAAGTGTTTCATTTTTAAAAAAATAGGGAGGAGAAGGGAAATTTACAGTTAATGTTGCAGAATGAAGCAAGTGACAGGCAAACTTCCTAACTACTGTCAATGAACAATTACCCCTCCAAATACAATTACCTCTCAAAAACCCATCCACGTATCTCCTGCTATTGTTTTAACAACAGACTTTTGAAGAACACAAAGCAAAATAAAGAATGCAAAAATTATGGATAAATGGGCCAAGGCTGTGGCTATGGCTGCATGGACATTTGCTTTCCAGATGCTAGGAAATCAGCTGTATTAATCTCTGAGGCTATTAGGGTTATAAAACAAGTCACCAAGGTACAGAGGGACCCAATAAGATGTCTGGCACCTCAGTAGAAATGCTCTGGAAAACAAGCAGCTAAATTGAGGTCATTTTCTAAACCCATGTTGCTCATGCAGCAGTATAGTGTTCACCTGAGGCTCCACTTTCAGTGAGTTCCATTCCTCTTCCACTCCCCATTCTTTACAGAGAATGTCAATAGAAATCACTACTTTTTAACAATTCCCACTTACCCCCACAGCTATTTGGACTTCCTTCAGAGCTCATTTAGGACTAAGGAAAGGTCCCTATGCAGGCAAGGTGGAGAAAGCACCTTTCCCAGCAGCAACTTTGCCCTCAGACCCACTGATGAGAGAGACTACCCACGTATCTGATGCTGATCGTTGCAGGACAATTGGATTTCTTAGCTTGAAATTTATGCAAGATACCTACTTTTGGAACTCCCATTCCCTGTTGTCCAGTGGACATACTTGGCGAGTTTTGAGCCAGCGAGAGATGCAGTGGAAGTGGAAAGCATGCTGGAAGGGAAAGTTCAGATCAATATCATTTCAGAACACATGAATGTATCGCAATACGAAAACTACCATAGAAAGCATCACGGTGAGAAGTAAGCAGCAAATGTTTGCAGACAAAGGTGGGGAGGACCCATCAGCCAGCTCACTAGTAAACACCAGGGAGTTGATGGACATTTTCAGAGAGGAAAGGAACGTTAGTGAAACAGCAGCAGGGGAGCCTGTTCCACAGTGCATCCTGTGGCAAGTGACTGACTTCTGATGAGGGAGAGAAGGCAGAGTTTAGCAGCTGCTAAAATTGGCAGAGCAGATGCTGATAAGAAGCATAATCAGAAAGACAAGAAAGAGGATTTCACAGTGAGTAGCAGGGATGATATGTAGGTATACATGCTGAAGCTTTCTGCCAATCTTATGGACAAACCAAAACCTGAATAAAAAGGAACTTGCTGAATTAGAAAGAAAAAACTTCTCAATTGCATGTTTAATAAGGACACCCTTTTCCATATTCCACCAAAGTTTTACATTTACTCTTGCATACAAAATTGTAATTTTGACACTAGAATATCCTAACATGGTTTTAAAAAATTGTTTATCTACAAACAGGATTGTAATATTTACAATCCTGTTCCAGCATTACCATGCTGTAGCTTGATTCCGCACCATAGGGAAGATGGGATGAGGAACAGGTATTTATTCCTTTATACAAAATTTTATCTTCCAGCTCAGGACTGAGCTAGCTAAGAGATATGCAAGTTTGAGTTCACATGCTAGTGGGACCATGAATGGAGTGCATAAGGCAACAAATTGAAGAGATGAAGATTACATACTAGAACCAATTTGATCTTCCTCCAAAAGGGGAAGCAAACCACCCCATTACCCCATACTGACTCCTTGAATCAGTCTGCACAAAGAGAATTCTAGCATGCTGACATACAAGTAATCCTATTACCAGTGAAAAAAACAGGCATAACTCCTAGGCAGAACCGTGATCAGGAAAATTAGGCTCAGTACAAAAGACTTTTTTTTTTTCCTTTAGGAAAAAAAAAGACTTCTTTTTTTTTTTGGTAAAGGCCTGTCTTCCTCCCTTCTCTTCTATGTCTTCCATATTACCCCTCTCCAGTTTTAACTTTTTTTTTTTTCCCCTATCTAAACTTTGCTAAACATATGGTACTTAAAGTTCCTTTTTTCTAGTGGATTATCTGAAACACTTTATAAAACACATTTTTTTTTCCCAAGCCACAAAGGGGATAGCATCACCACATACAAGTTCTACAATAAGTTTTCCTTACATTGCAGACACCCCATGCAACTGTGCATTCTTCAGAGGTAGCTGATGCTTGATTTGCTTGACATTCTATGCCTGTGAAAACAAACATTAAACACATATATGCAGGATTAGAAGATGCGGATGCAACACCAACTGGTAGACTTCTTCATAATAGCAAGGGGTTGGAGAAGAGCTCTTTGTTTTGTTACATTTATTACATCAGGAAGTGTTAAGACCTGTTGGTTTTCCCAAAAGTATCAGATCAAAATATACTTCATCCTGCTTTCATTCTTCCTCTACATTTTTAGTATTTCGTATTTCCAGTAGGTAAGAGCACACAGATCATCTACCAGTAACATGCCTGCTTTGTAAATCCTAAGAATAAATATTTTTAATTTGTTCTCTTGTGTTTTAATAGATGCTTTTGCAGCAACAAACCCATAAAAGAAAGTTGACAAATTCAGTTCTCAGATTTCTCTAAATATAAATTCACTGTCTTGTCAGATATTTTGTACTATTTACAAATTAATTTGCTCATGTAATGCTGCAGTTCGCCAGTCTCTTTTACAGTCTTGTGACAGGTAAGCACAGCCCAAAAATACATAACAGAAAATACAGTTTTAAATGTATTTTTTTAATTTCTTACAGCTTAGAGCTGAGTATGTAGGATGACCCCAAAAAAGATAAGTGCTATTTGTGAGTTTGGGTTACCTTTTAATTTTTGTGTCAGATGGCATAGGTGAAATAGATGAGAGACAGAAAAAAAGGAAGAACAACACTGAGAAAATAAACACAGCAACCCGATTCTACATTCTAGAGCCTGAAAAATTCATTTCTGCACCTTCTCAAGAAGAAACTCCAGGAGAAAAAAACTCAACCTGGTATTCCTAACACTTCCACAGCTAGCAGCACAAACCTACGAGACCAACATTTTGCTCTCTACAAATGGATGCTTTCTTTAAAAGTCAAGCCCAAATTATTTGAAAAGACATACTGAAAGACGATGGGCTTAGAACTTGACACACGGACTTGCTGATGGCTTGTATTGCAGACCTTTTTTCCCTGGCAATGAAAACGTCTGAATAACCTCCAATTCTCAGTTCACTTTTAGCGTGCCCAAATACACTTGGAGGAAAAGGAATTTGATTCACCAACTAGAGATTTAAAAACTTTCAAACCCCACAGGTTTGGCTGAAAAATGTCATTTTTATTTGCTCTGTCCTATTCACCCCTTCCTCCATTTTTCACTCTTAGATGTGGGATAAGCACAGTAAGAGAAAGGCCCATTTTTTGTGAGAAAGATCAGTTAACCTTGGTCATGAGGAACTAGTCAAAATAAGACTGAGATCTAAAGAAACTCACTAGCAACAACTGTTCTGCAAGACTCAAATGAACTTTTATTCCTTACACAGTTTACATCAAGATATGATACACACAGCAAGAAGTCCAAAGCTCAATCCGTGTCCTGCCTATAGAAAAGAACAAAATCCAGTGCACCTGACATGTCTGATGTCTTAATTCCATAAGCCCTCAATACATAGAGCAATAAAACTAAATCTTACTAAGAAAATGGAAGATGCTCAAGAACCCTGAAGAGTTTCAATCATTTTCAACATTTGTTTAAAATTTTACACCCAAGATTGCTGCAACAATTTTACTGTTACTGCAGTACAGACTCATGGGCTTGCTGAGTATCATGGGACATATTATATTAAGTTTTAAATATCTGGCCTAAGTCTGTACCATAATAGAAGATGGTGAGAACATGAGTAGTAGGAAAAGGAGAGGAAATTAATTTGAAGGAAGAAAAGTCAACTGGTAAGCAAACGTTAACTCAGGAAGTCTTTGCTGAAAGCAAGGAAAATATTCCAGCACACAACAGACTTTTTTCTCTTTCTCTGCTGGAAACAGGATATTGGGCGTCCATCTAGCCCATTTTTGTGTCATTTTGTCTTTTTTTTTTTTTTTTTCCNGTGGCCCTAACCCCCAAGCTGCATGCTTTGGAACACAAAACTTTTTTTTTTTTTTTTTTCCCCAGGTGTTAGAGGACTCTGTTTTCACTGGGAATGAGAGGAAAGAAAGGTGGTTTAGGTAGGGAGGAAAAGTTGCACTGAAACTAATTTTCGTGCTGCACAAATATTCTCTGGCAAACACAGTCTAAAACATAACAGCCCAAAAAGCTTAAGAGGACAGATCAATTTTTGCAGAAGTAGCTGACAAGGAGTTCCCTGGTGGTGATGTAAAGTCCTTCCAACAAGACACCCAGATTTAACTCCCTCATCTAACAGGCTGGAGACTGCTGCTGGTGCTACTATGTTTGGCTGCCAAAAAAAGGACCTTTCAAATGCTGAAGCACTTTTTGGTCTCCTACTTGCCTCATTTCAGAAAAGGACAATATATCAACAAAGAAATAAAACAAATGAACAATCTCTGACAGAAAATGAAAGCTGACGATTCTGCCTCTTAAAAGAGAGAGAAGCTATTTGCCACCTGCTGACCCAAAAGAAGTGGTAAGAGTCAGACAGTAATAGGTACCAGAGGAATACTGAATGACTCTCCTTTTGCTTTGTTTTTGAGAGAGTATCTGGAGGTGAGGGCAGAAAGATACAGCTAAAACCTGAAATAACCTGTAAATAATTGTGAAAGATGCAATGGAAGCATTTCAACTCAGGGAATTATAGAAAAGTGTATTATATAATAGTAACTTCTGACTGTTGGCATCTATGAAGAACTATCCCTCTTCCCATGCATTTTCTATTGCAGAAATCTTCTGCATATTTACGTAATAAGAAAAGTAGCCTAAGATTCAAGTAGCCATAATGGCAGGCAGGAGAAGCAAAGTGCACCTTTTTTGTTTGCACCTACAGTAACTGCACTAGTCAATTTGATGATAAGAGATCTGCTTTAGCCAGGATAATCACTGTACGAGTTCCCCTTTCCCTTTCCGTGTTGTCTTCTAAAATTATCATGAAGGGATCAACTTATTGGGGAAAAAAAGATCTCAATACACATAGCTTGGCTAATACAACGCAACGTATACTCAGAAAACAGAGAAAAAACAAATAGCCAGACTAAGAAACATTTGTCACTCCTAAAACGTACGAGCTCTCCAAGTTAGTTTTCAGAGGGATTTCAGAATTTTCCCCTTGCAATCCTCTCCAGTTTCTTACAAATTATCTGCAGATTCTACCAAATACTTACTCTAGGTTCCCCCCTCACCATACGATTCCTTCTACTTCTAAGCCCCTTGTATGACACTCAGTATTTCCCATTATTATCACACTTTCTAAGTACTTGTACACAACTATTATCTCCCACTCCTACTTAGCAAACTATATATACTTCTGTTCTTTCAGTCTACTCAGAAATCCAAACTCATTCAACCTGTTAAGCATCCTGAGATTATTCTTTGGATTCTATCCAACATAGTTACTCTGTGAAGCTAGAATATCAAATGTGGTACTTTGCATCTTATTACTTATTATTAAAAGGAACAGTATTTTAATGCTAGATTTTACAGAGTTCAAAACTATACTGGTCACCTTACCATAACATTATATTCCACATTTTAGACCAGAAGGTAATTCACTATACTAAGCATAGTGTTTATTTAGCACTCCCCAACTTACCGTGTTGCAATGACAGCACCAGAAAACAAGCCTTTGAAGAAATCAAGAACACTGCTCAAATAAAATCAAAATAAACTTGCCTCTTTCCAGCGAAGAATCAAAACAAAACACAGAAAATCTACACATTCCTTCTGTACACTAAATAAAACCTGTAGTGAGGGCGGGGGGAATCCTTTCAACACATTATTATCGATTCATAATGTACATGCATGAGAAGAACTGCCCGACACCTAAATACTGTTATAGCCTAGCTTTTGGATGTCTGACTTTATAATGTTAACAGTCTTCCATTAGTATGGCTGGTGTTACTTATCACTCTTTTTAATGTTTTCCCTTTCAAGGTTTCTCTTCATCACGAGAAAAGGAGGCATTTGTATCCTGCATTTTACCAAATTGAATCTTGTGTTGTTCTTCCTTGCACATTCTATTAATTTTTCCTTAATTTCCCATCACTTCACATCTTCTGTTTGAAAATCTAATTAATGTGGTTTTTAACAACATTAATGATCTGTAACAAGGAAGTAAGTAAATCCAGAGCCAACACTGATCTCGGAACACCAATTTGGATACCTCCTCTACTCTGTATACTGTCAATTTTGGTCTGTCATTTGTAGTTCAGGCTTCTCATAACATTGCTCATACCCAGATTAATAGTGTGTTATGCTTCAGCAGCACAGACACATACACAAACAAAAAAGAGTAGTTACCTATGCCCTCTTCCTTCACTGCTTTTCCTAATCTAGCTATACGCCTGCAATCCCACCCCCATTTTAATAGTGTTTGGGGTTTTTTTTAAAGAACCGAGGCATGAAACTCGCTATCCACTCTCCTTCCAGTCTCTCCGCATCTCTCCTTCATCCTTGTATGTCCTATATGCTATTTATAAAAAATAGCAAATATACGAGACTGTATTTGGTCTCTCATGGGAGGCACTATTAATTTTGAGGCAGATGAATACAATGAAACACAGCAACATTCATTACTTTACAATGTATCTCACTTATTGTGAATAATTATCTTGAATCACACAATTTTTTTTATTTACCCCATACATTTGTAAATTCTATAAATGCAACTTAGATTCTAACATATCTTTAAAATTCTATTTGCCTGACAGAGCACGCTTTCCTCTCTAATATATCATAAATCTGAGAGACTAAGTGGTAGTCCAGTGTCCACACCAACTACTTTTCAAGATGGTACAGGTTAAAGGTACTTAAAAAGGCAATCTTTATGTCAAGGACCTCAGCATATTTAACAACCCCTATCCTCACTTGCTTCTCCTTAGTGTTACCATTCCCATTCTAACAACCAAGAATAAATGGAGGCATCGATAGGCAGTCATCGGCTCTGTCCCAAAGCAAAGAAGTGAACTTGCTAAATCCATTTTCAGCTCCGTGCGTTACAGTGTGTTTTCCCTTTATTAATAATAATAAAAAACCCTTCGCAAAAGCAGTTTTGTAATTATTATTTAAATGCAATATGAAATCAGGTGCATGTCTCATTAGCTGTTACTATAAACTTGAGGTCTCATTTGTCTGAAGCATTTTATTTTCATAGGCTTACTGACAGTAAGTTACCAGTAGTTCCAAGGGCTACTATGTAAAAACAAAATGCAAGAAAACTATAATACTGATCCCCATGGCAGGCCATTCCCAGGCACTGCAGCTCTGCCTGCTCCGGTTCTGAGGGGTTCCACAATCCTCATATTTTAATAATATAGGCAAATTTCTATCTGGGGTATACTAAGAGGTCTTCCGTCCCTCATGACTGAAACAAGATGGGACAGTTATGGTGCCAACAGTATCTTGTCAGTTTTGAGGGGGGAAAAATGGTTTTGTGCTCGTTTTCAGTCCCTTTAAGGGGACCCTTAAAGTTCAGTCCCTTTAAGGGGACCCTTAAAGTCCCTTTAAGGGACTGAAACCAGCAACTTCCTTAATGCATGCACATCTATTTTACAATATAAATTTGTATAATTAATTCCATTATCATGTTATTTTCCTACATAGCAAGCATATTTGTTAATTGAACCATCATGATTATACAGCCAAAAAAAATCAAACCAATGCTAGCAATACGTCGATTTTTATTTCCACGTTTGATTTTTCTCCTTTATAAACAAACAATTAATCCTCTAGGTGGCTACAAGATTCCCCATACTATAACATTAACTAATGTACACAAGGTAGTTCTTGTAGAATGAAGAGTCAAATGAAGTCACTGGTCCAAGCCTTTCCCATTGAGTGTCATTGAAGACCTGACACCTATAGCAACATCCCAAACTCTAACACCTCACTTTGTGAGCAACACCTGTTAACCCTGAATAACTTCAGTTCCGACAGCCTCTTTACCATTACTCCTTTTCCCTTTGATGCACCCCAAATATACTCAGCAACATCATCTCAGCTGTGGATATAGTACCAAGCGACTCTCCTTTTTAGAAGAAAAGGGCGAGGGAAAAGCAGTATGGTGACAGCAGTCACAAAAATACATTATAGGACTTCAGCATTACATAAAACAGAGGTTCGTATTTGCACTGTGAAGACTTAATTCCTAAATGAAAACTGCATTTGCTGAGTTATACCCTCAACGGGGTAAATTTCAGCTGTACATTATGTACAAGTCACAACCGGCAACTATCTTCCCCACCGTGTACTTACATAGATCCATAATATGGTTTCTGCAAATGGCACAGTTATCCACCACAATGTCCCATGCCCACAGAGCTACGGCGTTCCACTGCAGAGGAAAAAAACAAAAGGAAAAAGAACGTAGTTTTGACTCAATTTATAGCACACAGAAATCTTTGTCATTTCTCAAGACCCCATGTATTTTTTAAATGGAAAACCTTGGATATTTAAAAAAAAACAAACCCAAACCTTAGAAGCCTGGAGTAATTCTTTATCTTGAGTTCATAAGTGTTAACAGAAAGCCATGGCACATTCTTCTCACATACCTCTCAGACCCAGTGTCTCCTTCCAGCTTCAGAAACAAGAAGATAACTGCCATAGTACCCTTTTTTTTGTCAAACAAATGCAAGCATCTGCATTTCTATTCAAGATCCAGAGACAGCTCATGCCACATCCTCAATTCTGATGGAAAGGACTGTGCCTCAGAGAAAGGCCATTCCAGATGTCATTTTGTTAAGAGGAATCTCCATTATTCCCAGAAGTTCTTTTAATAATCACCCCCCAGAGCAGTTGGGACCAAGAACTAAAATGCTACCCTTGCTGACTCCTGAAGGACCTTCTGCAAAATGTTACTAAGCAATGACCTACCAGCAGGGCTCAATATAAAAATTTGAAAGTACTTTCAAATTAACCTTTTGAAGATTCTGTTTCTAAAAGAAAAAAAAAAAAAAAAAAAGAGAGAGAAATATCTCTATCCCATGCTACTTCAGGTGAAGTGTTGGCTACAAATTTCCATGACAATTTTAGAAAACTGATTCAGGATGAGGATTTTAAGACAAGCTATACAGTAAACCATAGCAGCTTTTTATTGTTCCCCACAGAAGACAGCAGGTCTTTTGTAAATTCAGGTCTTTTGTAAATTCATGAAATAGATGGGCTCACCTTCAATATTCAAAACAATCCAACAACATATCAGTAGCCAGGATAATCTTAATTTACTACTTAAATGGTCTAGGTATTTTTGTTTCCTTCCATTTTTTCAGCACGATTGTATTAACTGTACTAGAGTAAATCTTCTCTACTTTGCTCCACTTACATCTCAATGTTTTTGTTGCTTCCCCTCAGTTTGGGATTCTGAAGGAGCAATGCAGTGCCAAATTTCAATAAGAAATATCAATTTTGAGAAGCACTTCCATTTTTAATTAGTACTGATACAAAAAGTCATCACAGTACTACTAGATCTTTTAGGAAATGGGTCAGTAGTGATCTCATTTTTCCTCCCCATCTTTCAAACATAAGCCTAGCCAGCATTATGGCCAAGCTACTAGTCTCTCAAGGACTTCATCCACACCTCAAGGCAGCCAGGACAAAAGTTCCCAGCACCTTTATCTCTCCCGTATTTTCAGGTGGTTAATCTTTTGTCCCATCATAAGCTACTCTTACAACCCGTAGACCGGTACTGAGCCACACATGCAGCAAATGTGCCTTGGCACCTTGCTGTGGAGGAGAAATGCTACTGACACATATAAGGTGCCACTTCGGTTCATGTGCTACTGTATCTGCTCCTGTTTCCAAAGAATAAGCAATCATGTCATCCAAAAATATCCTTCTGTGTAGACCTGCAGCCCTGTAGAGCTAGAATTCTCCATCATCACGGCTGCAAGGATAAACCACAGGAAATGTTTGCTAATATCCAGTCCACGAGTCATTTTTCCTCAAATTCTACCGTAGTACAAGACCACGCAGCTTCCCTGCTTCCTCTGCATTCTCCTGTAAGGGGGATGGCCCACTGCCAGGATCCAGCTGACAAACTGGTAGCACTGAGAAGAAGAGCAGTGTTACGGCTGTTCTGGAGAAGCAAACGAAGCCAGGGTAAAAGAGAGCATTTGCTGAATACACACGTTGCTATGGCTTGATTTAAAGAAGAAAAAAATAAAAGGACGCATAAGTTTGTGTAAATCATTGCGTAGCACATCAGGCAGCTTGAGCAACTGGGCCCAGAGCAGCTGGGACTCGAGGAGGAGGCAGCACCCCACGCCTGCTCTGCGGCCCGAGCTGCCCAGAGGCTCGACGGAACACGGTCCGGCTGGGGAGGAGAGGGAGCAGCCGCGGCCCAACCACACCGGCAGGACCCGAGGGTAACAAGCGACGCAGCCGCCCTGACAGGGGCGACCCTCCCAGGCCTTCCTCCTC
>VZRU01012342.1:0-21065 GCA_013398155.1 Pedionomus torquatus
CGCCATGTGGTTCATCTACGTGCTGAGCTGGCTGTCCCTGCTCATCCAGGTGGCCTTCGTCACCCTGGCGATCGGTGAGCCCGCCTCTGAGGGTCCGCCGAGGGGCTGGGCTCTTCGGGGGTTGCTGCCGCGCGGGGGCCGGAGGCGGCTCCTTCCGGAGGCCCTGGCGATAGGTCGTGCCTTTGTCGGTAGGGGGATGGCTCCGGCTGGCGGGCACGCTGGGCTCCTGGTGGGACCGAGCTCAGCGTCTCGGGTCCAGCACCTCCCGTGGGCTGAGGTGTCTTGAGGCCTTGTGGGTGCTCCAGAGATCGGGGGTCCCCTGGGTGCCCCTGAGGCTTCTGAGTGCCCCTGATGTCTTGCGGGTGCCTCGGAGATTGGGGAGAGGTCGAGTCCCATGGGTGTCCACAGGTCTGAGTACCCCTGAGGTCCCGTGGAAGCCCTAGAATTTGGGGTTCCTGTGAGTGCCCCCGAGGGCCCCGGGATTCCACAGAGACTTGTTCAGGGGCATCCTGACCTTCAGTCTCTCCTAGACTGAGCGTGGACCCTCACAGCTTGAGGGCATTGATGTTTGCCCCAGACCCTCCTGGTCTGTGGAGCTGAATCAGGCATTTCTCTTACAGCTGCGGGGCTGTACTACGTGGCGGAGCTGATCGAGGAGTACACAGTTGTCACCAGGAGAATAATTAAATACATGATCTGGGTAAGTCTCAGTGCTTGTAAAAGCAGGTGGCTCCTTGCCAAAATCACCCCTGGGGCAGCAGTGGGGCTGGCAGAGTAGCTGTGGCATGGGACATTGGCTCTGCATGGAGTGGTCAAGCACTTGGGAAACTCCTGCTTCCCCTGGCCCCAGGGCAGCTCCTTCTCCTGAGAAGGGAGGTTACAGAAAGCTGCTTCGATCAGAATCTCACTTAACCAGAGCGGTGTTGATCCTGCCTAATTCCTCCTGGGCAGCACCTCTCCCCACTGGCTGGGGAAACTGAGGCCTAGTCATTGCGTGTCCTACTAGGTGCTGCAGCAGCAAGGTGCAGTTCCTGCTTAGACCTTTCCCAAGGGGCTGGTGCCGAGTGGGAGGTGCATGGAGAGACGTGGTGCCGTCGGAGTGCCCTGAAAGTCACCTTGAACATGGCAGCCTATGAACCTGCTGGTGGTCCCGCTGTCTGCACCGCTGTGTTCACCCCAGGCAACCCCTGTTCTCTCTTCCAGTTCTCCTCAGGCGTGCTCGTCTGCCTCTACCTCTTTGAACACTTTCCTGGATTCATGGTGGGCGTGGGGCTCTTCACCAACTTGGTCTACTTTGGTTTGCTGCAGACCTTCCCCTTCATTGTCCTGACGTCCTCCAATTTCATACTGTCTTGTGGTGAGTAGGGCCGTCACCTTCCTGTGGGAGTGGGCTCTAGGACGGAAGGATCCTCATCACCCTGGTCACTAAGTGGGCTCTGGGTGGCAGCAAAGGTTTAGGTTTTGCTGTTGCAGCCCCTGTGGCTTTCAGAAAGACTTTGAGCTTTGTATGGTACTTCTTAATTGCACTTTATGATGTGGCTGTGATAATTGTGGGCTGGGCCTGGTGGTTGGGAAGTGCCTGCGGTTGTGTGCCACGGCACAGAGCCAGGGACTCTGGGCTTTCCTGGGCACCATCTGCTTCACCCTATGGCCAGGTCTGCTCCGAACTCACGCAGCAGCACCGGGGAAACAAGATCCCAGCTGGCCCAAAGCTTGACCTTCTCCCTGTAGATCTCCTGATTTGGGCATTTGCTGGGTCTTGATAAAGAGCAGGAGAGATTTGAAGCAAACTTAAAAACGTGGTGTGTGTAAGTACAGCCTAATGTCAGGCTGGGCTGTGAGAGACTCTGTGCATGTTATCATAAGGAGCTGATGTTAAGAGAAAGAAAAGCTTTGAGACAGATGTCCACAATTAATGTGGAAACTCATCAGGGTTACTGGAGAAAGTCCCGTTAGAAAGGTGCATTGCTGAGCTTAAGTCAAGGATTTTTATTTTTCATGCTTGCACCTTTCTCATGGTGTTTGCTGAGCCTGTGTCTGTGGCTGCTGTGGCTCTGTCCCCACCTGGGCTGCAGGCTGCCTGGCCCTGCCAGGGCAAGTCCTGATGCAAGATGGGCACAGGGGTCTCTCTTCTGAGCGGCTGGCACAGGCACAGCATTGTGTTGTGAGGTTGGTCAAAGGCTTAAATTAGCAGCATGGATATTTTGGCCAGAGCAACTTAGTTGTTTGTCTGATGTGCTTGGCTGATGAACAGCCAGAGTCGTGTCGTAGGCTGAGCCTGGGAGTAGGTCTGCCTGGTGGGTCTGGGGCGGTGGGCCGGTAGCTCTGCCAATTAACTGGGTTTTTAGTTGCCCTGAGTAGGTCTAATGGTTTCCTCCCACTGTGAGTTGCTGGGTCTCTTGCATGTTTTGGTGTCCTGTGTAGAGATCTGACTTCAGAACTCTGCTATGAGTGATTTGTAGTGACACCTTAAGTAGCAAATAGGCAATTTTTTTCCAGCACGACTTTCTAGAGTCCTCATGCATATTTCAGGGTGCTGTCTGTGTATGACTGAAATAACTTTTCTCCTCAAAGTACTGATGTAGGCAGGATTTTATCCACTACTTGAAAATGAGTGTATCTCTCCTGTAACATGTAGATCGGGAGCTGCATTTTCTGGCAGGTCCAGACTCTCTCATCCATCTGGATCTTCAGTTACATCCTTAGGCTGGAGCGCATGATGAAGCAGCACAGGACACAGCATTTTGTGTTGGGATTGTCTCTTGCTGGGACTGTACTGACCCAGTACTTCCAGGCTGGGGTTGCTGTCTTGGTATCTCGGATAAAAGGCAAAAGAAGCTCTGGTTCCTGCTCCTTAAGAGCTAAGTGGTGTTTTTCACTGCTGAGGACAGTGTTAACCCTACTGTCTTGGTGGCATTTCAGCTTGGCTTGGTTTACAGATGTCAGAAGAGTTTTTTCTCTGCAGCAGCTGTCAGGGACGTGGGATTTTTCACTGCTTCTCTCAGTGCTGTGCAGCATTAGCGGGTGTCAGGCCTGGGCTCTCCCGGGTGCCCGCAGGGACACGGAAAATAAAGTACCAGAGGGACAAGGAACTTACCCGGGACTGCACAGAGTGACAAAACAGAGCTGGGATGGGGAGACTTTGGCTGCTCACACCATTTCTCACTAGATATAGAAGCGATACTTTAGCCACAGCAGGATTCCAGGTGTACAGGGGCTGCAGGGAAGGGGATGTGTGGCAGGGAGGAGCTCTTCCTTGGGTCTACAGCAGCGGAAGTCAGTGTCCTCCTTCAGGGGCCTTGGAATAAGCCAATGGAATTGTTTCTGGGCTGGAGACTGACTTTTCTGTGTTTTTCTTTGGCAGTGCTGGTTATATTCAATCACTACTTAGCGTTCCAGTACTTCGCTGAGGAATATTACCTGTTCTCTGAGGTGAGAGACCTTCAGGAAGGAATCAGTTAGTATTCTTCCAGCCAGCATGGAGGTGCTGGTGGGAGGAGGGAGAAGAAAATGCCATTTGTTTTTCAGTTAGCAGTAAGACACACTGAGGATATTTTTTGCAGCCCTTCCTGGGGATTCCAGTGCTTGTTCCCCCAGAACTACCAGGGAAGCTGCAGTTTGTTTTCTCAGGTGCAAATCTGGGGCTTTGTCAGCCAACTGGAGAGCAGAACAAATACGAAATGGGAAGTGCAGAAATGTTTTTTCTAATATGCTAAAACCTAGGGAAAATAGATAATACTACTATTTGACTTTTTTTTTTTAAACAGCCAACCACAATCACTCCCTTTTTGGTATAATTGCTCCTCGTTATTTTTATGTCTCTGACATGCTGATTCTTCTCTCTCACTATCCTCATACCTGCCAAGATGAAGGCCTGAATTCACAGAGGGGCTTGTTTGGGCCCAACCCTAGCTGTCACTTAGTGCAAATTTTGAAAACAAACTAAAACACTTCACGAAAATCAATACACACACACACACCCAACCTTTTTGTGAAGTTTAACACTTCTCCAGCATTTGCATTCACAAGGAGGCTGGCGTGACAGCTCGGCACCTCTCGGCTCAGCTCTCCCCAAACCACAGCAGTGGCTGCTCCCCCACGCACTGAATCCTTGAGCTACACCAGCATCCGTCCCCAGGACAGGAGTTGCAAGCCCAGTCTTAACTCTTCCTTTTAGCCCCTGAAAGCTGTGAAGAGGATTTATTTAGTCATAATGGCACAGGCGATTTCCTGTTTGTGTGTTTGTGCTGTTTACAATTCTGTTTCCTGGGAGCAGTAAATGTTTTCAGGCGCTTAGGACAGGAGCGAGGGCTTTTCCTGTGCACTGTCCTTCCCTGGAAGTTGCTGGGTGATTTTTAACACCTTATCGCCTTCAAAGGACAACACTATCTCAGCACCCAGGAGACTGGGGAGAGGTTGAATTGCTGTTCTTGCCCTTCAGAGCCCTTTCTCTTGAGGGGTTCAAGCAGAAACATGGGTTGTATGGTAGGGAGGTACAGCTGGGGCTCATGGGTGTCAACCCAGACGGAAGGCGGAGTGTGGAAGGTCACTGAGTGCATTGCAGCTCTGCTCTCACTATCTCTCTTGCTCTACCTGCAGGTTCTCGCCTACTTCACATTCTGCCTGTGGTTAATTCCTTTTGCTTTTTTTGTCTCCTTGTCGGCCGGAGAGAACGTCCTGCCTTCCACGGTGCAGCCAGGAGGTGAGCACTCCCAAGGCCTGAGCAGACATCTGCTGTTTTTTGACAGGGGCTGTGCTCAACACATCCCCTGCGCTGAGGAGGGAGTGGGGGCAGCTAGTTGGGTAAACTCTTCCAGAAGCTGAGACAGGAAAGGCATGCCTTCTGCAGGGTGAAGGCGAGCAGAACAGAGGGCTGTTCCAGCTTTCCATCCTGCATCTTTCCAGTCCTGGAATATTGTTGCTTTCCTTGGACTCTCCCTACAGCTCAAAAAAGGGAGCTCAGGATTTGGGCTTCTGGCAGTGGCTTACAGGAATGTCCAGATCTGAGCAACCCAGAAAGTTTTGTACTTTAAAGGCAGGGTAACTAAAGTGTCACCTTGAAATCAGACATCCTGTCCCAGGGTTCCTGTGGCTGTCAGTGGGTTTGTGTTTGATTGTTCTTCTCTCTGCAGATGACGTGGTCTCCAACTACTTCACCAAAGGGAAGAGGGGCAAGCGCTCTGGTATTCTGCTCGTCTTCTCTATCATCAAGGAGGCCATCCTGCCCAGCCGACAGAAGATTTACTGAGCCCCGGATGCAGCTGGCATTGGCTGCAGTGAAGGAGCAGGGCAGACCCAAACTGTGCAGAGGACTGCGAGGTAGCACTGTCCCCAGGCCTCGTTCGAACCCTCCTCGATGTCTCTCAAATGGATTTTGTTAGCAACATATAAACTGGACAATGGCCGTAGGTGCCAGTAGCACTGGACAGACACACGGGGAGGGCTCACACAGTTTTATACAGCTCTGCTGATTCCCCAGGACTATGTGCAAGAAGGATGTTTGGCTCCAGCCAAGTGCAAGGAGGTTCTGGCCTCCCAGTGCTGCCTGCTCTGCTTGGAGACCTGGGGAGTGGTGTCATCTGCTGGGGTTTAAAGGCAGGAGTGTGTGCGTGACGTAGTTTGGATGTGGGGGAACCGTTCCCTCGGTGTGGCAGCAGAACATGCTTGACGTTTTAACTGAGGTTTACACAGAGCCATTAATTAAAAAAGAAAAGAAAGAATAAAGTAACCAAACTGTTGAACTGCCACATATTCCGCCTGGGAGCCTGCCAGCGTTGGAGGATGCTGGTGTCTCCTGCAGAGCTCACATCAGGAAGGGAGCAAAAGGGCGGGCACCTCTCCCTACATTCCACCGCTGCAGGGAGGTGACTTGGAAGGACTCAATGTCTCTTTTATGTTGGAAATACCCACTTTTCTCTTCTGTTTTGCTGAAAGCCTTGCTGGGAGGCTGTGGCAGTGCTGGACGGCTGAGTGAGGCCCTGGGAAGCCGATTCATCAAGAGCGGTTCTCCATGTGCGTAGGGGTGAGGGGGGGCAAAACACTCAGTGAGTGACCTCGGCTTCCCATTGGTGTCTGCTTAGCATTCCTACTGCTGCTAAACTCACCAGGTCTGCATCCTTTCCTAAAAGAAAAAAATATTAACTGAGAAAGAGATGAACACTTGCTCATAAGGATTTCCCCCCCACTCCTTTTTTGCTTTGTTGTTGGTCACCTTGCTTTGTTGTTGTGCCAGAACTAGATGTCCCCATGCTAGCCAGGAGCCTGGGCTGTGCATGGCTGTAGCAAAGGAGCACCTGGGCTCTGGCAGCACAGTTTTGTGGGCTGGGAAGGCTTTTTGAGGAATTTCTCAGGAAAATGGCTTATTTTTCTCTTGTGGCCAGTTCTAGCTGAAGGCAAAGGTGAGGCACGTGGCCCCTCCCTGCCACTGGGTTTTTTCAGTGTCTACTAACACTGGCACGTGATGCTGATTGAAAAGAAGTGTGGTTTCTGTTTGAGAGCTGCTCGCCTAATAAAGGCTACAGGTGAAGTTCACCTTAATAGAGAGGTTGAATGCAGTGTTGTCCCTCTGGCTCACAAGCATTCAGCTCCTGTGTGTTGAGTCGTTGTCCCGTGAGAAGATCACCCTCTGTGCGTGCTGATTATTTTGTATGTGTTTAGAGAAATAGCAGAGGATGAGGGAGCTGTCGAGGGAACCTGAGGGCTGTGGAAGGCATATCACAAAGGCCTTGGGAGCTGCGAGGCACTGGGAGGGGTTAGCTGGAGGTGTGTATTATCAGTACAAAGCTCTTTGTTATCACAGAAATGAAGGTAAAAGCACTGAAAGCAAAGCAGAGGGATTAGGACCAGGGAGTAAAACATCAGCCTTGCCTGTAGTGCTGGGAAGCTCCTGGAAAAGCTGCTTCCCAGCTCAGGTGCAGTGCTGTAATTTTGCTTCAAGGCCACAGGGTGGGGGACGCCAGTCCCACGATCTGTCCCTTGCCCTGACTTTTGGGTGAGCAGAAGGGCAAGCCGGATGCTTTTGCTCCTGAGGGACAGGTTTAAACTTGACCAAATTTAGGCTGAAAATTAGGTTTCTGCCATGGAGGAGGGAGGTGGATGCTTGGCAGTCGTGGTGGTGGTGGGTGGTGTGGCAGGCTGCCGGGAAACTCCTGGATGTGTGTTCACAGCTCTACTCCAAACTGTTTAACAATTTCCATCACCTCAGGCGCAGCCAGATGGGTCAGGGCAGGCGAGATCTGCTGGCCAGGAGTGGCAAGTGAGGCAAAACCCCCTACGCTGGGGCTGTGTGACGTGCAGGGTACGGCCAAGAATGGCAGGGCAAGTGTCGTGCCTCTCACCAGCCTTGGTACAGGTTTAAATTTGGTTTTGTTTCTCTGAATTTGATGCAGGAGAGATCAAGGCAAACTCCTTGAGAGCTGTCACTGCCACAACAGGGAGAGCAGTGCACGGTGCAGGGGTGGCCCCTTCTTCTGCAGGGTACTGCGATAAACGCAGAGCCCCAAGACTTGTCTGCCACGGAACGAGGGCACAAGATGTAAATGGAGAAGATCAGTAGCTTTAATGTCCCTTCTGCCACATGATTTTAATGCTCATTTTCCCATTCACTTAGCCAGAAAGCAAGGGTAGATTACTTTGTGTTTTTCCGGATGGCAAGTCCATTTTTCCTGACTACTGCTTGTGTTCATCGGGTGTTTAAGATGTTAATGACACACATTTCTTTGAGCTGAACTACATTCAGATAAGTCGCGTAACTGGATGGTAGTGAACGAAACCCTATGAATATTTAAAAGGTGAGCATCAGAAAAAGCCCCCCCCAAAGCCTTTTGCTGTGTGGGGAGAAGGTAACGCTGCAGGGACCGTGCTTGGCTCCCAACTCGTCTCTCATCTCCTGCCATACGTAGAGAGGTTTGGGGCTGGCTCCTGAAAATGCACCCTCTCGCAGGTGCTCTGCTTCAGTCAAAAAACCTTGTTTGCCCACCACCCTGGAACACGGGGACCCCGTGAAATCTGGTGAATAAGCCATAAAGTCTCTCATTATTCACAGGGATGAGGCAAGGATCCTCCAGAGTTCACCTGCACAGGGTTTGCAAGAAGCTCCAGCTTAAAAAGGAGTGTGAATTACCACTTCAATTAAGTATTTAAGAGTCATATATATTAATATGCAGCTGCCCTCCGAAGTGTCTCTGCTCGGCAGCTCTCCCCTGGCTGCGGTGGCTCCGGCAGCTTGGGGACGGCGCAGCTGGTGGGGTACGGCTTTCCCATCCCACAGGAGCGGAGCTGGCATTGATTTTCATGGGTGTTTGGAGGGTGTAATCAGGGGAGAGGAATTCACTCGATACAGAGCGGGCAGAGCGCAGGCAGCGCGGCGGTGGGAAAGGGCAGGCGGCCGATGAGTAACCGCGCTCGGGCTGTGGCATTTCCCCCGACGGCGCCCAGTGGCTGTGTGGGAGAGGCTGAATTCGGCAGGGATCGAAGCACAAGAGACAGGTGGTGCTTAGTCCCTTGTGACAGGAATCACCCGAAAAGCTGGACTGGGAGAAATTCAGCTTTGGCTGGATTTGGAGAAATTCAGCTTTGAAATTCAGGGAAGGAGGACAAGCCTGGCTCTAGCCTGCCTGGGCTTCCTGAACTGGTTGAGATGGTCGCAGCACTGAGGTCCCTGCAGACCTTGCCCTCTTTTTCCAGTAAGAGGATCTGTTCAACAAGCTGACATTCATCCTTTAGTTGGGTGAGCTTGTACGTCTCACGAGCAGCCTTTCCTTGTCTGCTTTCCACATGGCAGCCCTCAGGTGTCTGGAGAATCAAAAGGCCAGGACAAGAAACGCTTGGTAATTAGAAAGATAAGCTCCTTGCTTTAAATATTTTAGTTCAAGTTGTCTATGCCTCCGAGAAGAAGAAAGAAAATGTATTAAAAAAAGCTGGGAGACAGTGCTGTAAGACAGCAACCTGTCCTGGCTCTCCCCAGGGGACAGGGGGAGAGGGACGGNGGGACCTGTGCCCTCCTTGGTACTTTGAAAACAGCTTGCCCTTTCTCCGATGCCACTGTAGCTGGCAGAGCAGGTTTTCTGGCACATCCTTATTCCTTTGGGCTGTTCAGTCTGATCCCAGACAGCTCTTTAATTATTGCAAAAAAAAGGCATCATGAGATCGTTGGCTGGAAGTGGAAGGTACATAAAGGCTGCAACCAAGGTGTGCATTTTTAATGGGGAGAATAATAAACTCCTGGAAAGAGATGCAGCATGGAAGGGGGATGCTCAGGAGCAGCCGCAGTCCTGGCTGCCCTCGACTGCTCCCGTACACAAACGTGTAAACTATTTAGAAAAGATAGAAAGAGTCCTGCCTGCATCCTGCCTGTTCCCTGGGGTTGAGCAGCCCTGGCTTTGCCCTCTCTAGGGGACGTCAGACATACAGTGACTGTTTCTATAGGGGCCTGAGCCCACACAGAAGTGCAAACCTGCCCTGACACCTGCAGCATCTTCTGAAGGAAGGGGTGGCCCTTATGCCAAGGGGAGGGATGTTTGAGGAACACCAGCCTCCTCAGGCATGTGACTTTGCCCCCAAAACCACGCTCCAGGGGTAAGCTGATGGCTGAACCGCTGCCAGAAGCTCTGTTTTCTCCCAGTTTTTAGCATAGACCCAGCCCTTCCCCCCTGCCACCAGTTCAGGACCTGAACTGCACAATTTATCTGCAATAAAACCAGCCCTTGGAGGATGACGTGAATCACCCTGGCTAATTCAGTATCTGGTGCGAGGGATGAGGGTGCTCGCACTTGCTTTCCCCTGCTTGCTGTCTCCTGCCCACAACAAGGCAGCAGAGCTGGAGAAACCACAATTAAATTAATGCTTTTGTTGTTCTTTGGATTGAAAAGGAAGAGCAGTGGCTTGAAAGGTCCTCGGGGCTGAGGGATGGGTATGGTGCTGCTGCTACCAAATCCAACCCTTAAACCCTCATGTCCCAGCAGTGCTTACACTGTCTCCCAGTATGTTCCAGCATTGCCAGGGGTCCCACATGCGTTGTTGAAGTTTTGGTGGGTGAGTTCAAAGCTGGGCTGTACAAAACTGCTCACTTTTCTCCTGTGTGCAAAAAAAATGCCTTAAAGCACCCAAAACACCCCTGTGACAGGCTGTGGGAGGAGACAGGAAGACAGCGGCAGGGCAAGGTGCACACATGGATGCCCTGGGACCAGGGGTGCTTGGGAGGGTGACCCCATGGAGCAGATCCATGCTCTTCATCTCTGATTACCTAAATACAGCGATGCCTTTCCCCGGCCTGGAAACAGCCCTGCAGCTCCTCCAGAGCAGCAGATCTCTGGGAGTAGCTCAATAGCCTGAGAGCCAGCTGCTCAAGGGGAAAACTTGTGGACCTCAACACTTAAAAACAAGCATAGGCTTAAGTGCAGCATCTCTCTGAGTACATAAATAAGGGTCTGTGGCTCTATGGTGATCCCAGCCTCGGAGCTGCATGTCTGGAGGGACAATTCACCCCTGAACTGCTGCTGGGTGAAAAGCCAGGAGGGCTGGGTTTCAGGTGCTCCCTGATATCAGGGTACCAGAGATATGGATTCAACCAGATCATGCTCCCCCGGGAACCCAGGAATGGCCAACATGAACCTGAACCCCTTAGCAAGGTGGGTGCAGAGTGTGGCCCCACCAGAGCCCTACGAGCCCTTCCTGAGGCTGGACCTCTTCTGCAGAGACGGGGCTCCCCTGGCCGGTGCTGCCTGTGGGATTGGGAAGAGCTGGGGAAAGGTGGGGGCTGGGGGGGCTGCAGCAGCTCAGCCAGCCTCCGAAGGAAAACTTGAGACCTTCAGAGTTCTGGGGAGTTTCCTTTACCAGAAGCAGGAGGTTTAGGTCTCACTCCCCAGGGTCCCACGCAAGAGACAAAAGTTGCATGGGGAGGGGAGGGGGTTCACCATGGAGACCCCTAACTGCAAACCTGCGGTCCCAGCCACCCACATGTCACTGGTCAGATCTCAGAGTTTTCCAAGGGTCTTTGCTCGCACCAGGAGGGGTCTCTCGCCTCCTGGCCAGCAGTGCTGGCACAGAGAGGCTGCCCATGCCACAGTTGGCCATCTCTGGCAGAGTGGGGCTGTGAATGCAGCGTGAGTGCAGGACACAGGACACTGCAGCTTATTTTGTCCAGACACATGCCCAAGTCCCTTTGTTTAGGGGTTTGGTCACCATTTAGCTCCCTAAATGTGGAGACCTCAGACTTCAAAGGTGAGGGGGGAACACAAATAACCTCCTTGTTCCAGGTAAGTGCCATGTTATACGTGTCTGCCCAGCTGCTGAGCACCCAAGGGTGGCAGGAGAGTGTTTTGCCCTGTTTTGGTCCCACAATGTCTCTTTCAGCAGCTCCACTGCCATCCACACTGGCCACAGCCCTGTCCCACTGTCACCCCTTTTCCCAGCAGATGTGGCTTTTTATCACGGAATCACAGAATCATCAGTTGGAAGGGACCTCTAGAGATCATCTAGTCCAACTCCCCTGCTAAAGCAGGATTGCCCAGAGCACGTTACTCAGGACTGCATCCAGGCGGGTCTTGAAGGTCTCCAGAGAAGGGGCCACCATAACCTCCCTGGGCAGCCTGTTCCAGTGCTCTCTCACCATCACCCTAAAGAAGTTTCTCTCCTCTAGTGACAACATGACATGCAGGGACCCGGTGCCACCGCACTTTAATTAAAGCAGAAGAGGATTCAAGCTGCTGGGAAACAGGTGAAAGCTGTTGTCCCTGTCACCATGACCCCTCCTCGCCCTGCCATGGCCATGCAGGTCTGGTGGGTGATGCTGGGTGAAGGGTAGCGCAGTGGGCAGCTGCCTCTACCTTGGCTCATCCCTGCCTCCGGCCAGACGGCAAAGTGGCCGGGTCCTGGGCAGGCCACCGCCCACCCGGGGTCTGAACGGAACCCCATCCTCACTCCCCGGTGAGCGCCCAGGAGCTGATGTCCTGATGTCCTCATTCCCTGGGGAGAGACAGACAGACAGATAGGTGTGATGGAGTGGGGTGACAGCAAGAACAAAGTCTGTGAGGACCCATGCCATCGCTCTGCAACTTGTCACCTGGAATGGTGACAGGATGGGCCTGCAGATTATCAGTCAGGCTTGCAGTGGGGCAGTGAGGGGACACATGTGGGTGTCATCTCTGCACTGGTCCCTGGGGACATTCTCCCTCCACAGGAGCTCATCCATCTGGAGTCCCCCATCCCCTCCCCACCAAGCCCTATTCTGTACCAGTATCTGGCCTGCCCACAGCCCCGGCATCCTCATGGTCCTGCTGTGGGGGGGCAGGTGGGGGGGCAGGCAGTGCGGGGGCAGAGGTATCCACCGCCCGGCGCCGCCGCTGAAGGATGGCCTCCAGCTGCTTGTCCGTGCCCTTCATGCTGCTTTTCCGCCCACTGGTCCTCCTGCTCGCCCTCCTCATGGCACCCTAGGAAAGACAACACAGATGCTGAAGGATCACATCCATGCGCTGGGATCCCAGGGGCTGTGCTCCCGGCCAGCCAGGACAGCCACGACAGTCCCATGCATGATGGCTGCAGCTGGGGACAATGACTCCCAGGTGCCTGGCATGACCCCCCTCCTTGGGATAGAGCTGCTCACCAGGATGCCCTGCAGCTCCATCGCTGCACTTCTCCGCTTGCTGGCTGCTGCCGCTGGACCCTGCAGGAGGTGAGGGAGGAGATGTAACTCCTTGGGGCTGCCAACGCTCCCCAAATCCACTCTGAGTCCTGGGGCTCCCCAAGGACATTCTCCCACAGGGCAGGGTTTCTGGCAGCAGCCAAGCCCAGGTCCCTGCTTACCTGGCCCAGGGGCACTTGCTCCTTCGCAGGCCTCAGGACCACCCCGTTCTTTATCCGCTCCATCATCTCCTGCACAGCTCGAGCTTTAGCATCAGCAGCTTCTGGCTTGCCTGCGCAGGGAGCACCATGCAGAGACCCCACACACTTGTGACAGGACTCAGTCCTTGATGGGGTGGGGAGCTGGCACCCCTCCGCAGCTCCCCCCATGCCTGGGGTCCCTCCCACAATGCCAAACCTGGCTGTGACCCAGGGCCATGTACGATCCTGCCAGGGCTTATCTCCGACCCATGCTGGGCAGGACAGGGATGCTGGGGCCTGAGCACCCTCCTTTGGTGAAGGCAGGGTGCACATCAACCCCCAGTGGGAGCTTGGAGCAACATTTTCAGATGGAGGGGAGATGTCTGAACCAGTGTGGCATTGGCAAACATCCATCCCAGAGAAAGCCCATGCCCAGGGACTCTTCCATTCCCATGCTGCCATGCTGCTGCCAGGGGAGCCCCCACAAGTGCCAGGTCCCCAGGGTGCAGAGGGTCAGCATGGGAGGACTTACTGCGCTGCAGGTTCGCCAACCCCTTCCTCTGCCTGATTGCCAAGAGTGGGCTGGAAGGGAGAGGGGAGGTGAGTGCCCATCCCACTCAGCCCCCTCATCCATGAAAATCCAGACACAATGCCCACCCTGCCCACTGCCCTTCCAGCAAGGAGCTACCTGGACGCCCCTGCTCAGAGCCAGGCCCACCTCACCCTCCCCAACACCCTGCTGGGGTCTGGTCCCTCAGCCAGCTCTGCCCCACACCCTGCACCGCCTGCCAGGGATGATGCCCAGGCATGGCTCAGGGACAGCCTGGCATGGCAGGCAAGAGTAGTGGTGCTGGGGGGTTGAAGGGTTTGCCCCAACCCAGCTTATTTGTTATGACAGAGACAAGCTGGAAGCCCCTGGGCTGCCAGAGCTGCTTTCTGCACATGACCAAGATGTCCAGCAGTGTCACTTACTCTACAGGGACAGTAGGTGTAGGTGGCGGAAGAGGTGGCGGTGGCGGCACAGGTGCAACCAGCTTGGGGGGCTGACTCTGCAGCAATGGATCCTGGGCCAGCTTCTCCCGCAGCAACCCCACTGTGACAGGGTGCAGCTGGGGCTGTGTGTGGGGCTGGTGCCCCTCAGAGCCGGAGCCCACCCCAGCCATGGGCAGGCACCGCCGTGGGCATCCCTCCAGCGCTGCTGCGGGCTCCTGCCTGTGTCAGGGGATACCACCCACCTTCCTCCTCCAGCTCCACCAGCCGCCCCTCAGCCTCCTGCAGCCGCTTCCTCAGCTGCAGCTTCTCATCCTCTGCCGTGGCCAGGGCAGCTTGGGCCATATCCAGCTCCTCCGGCTCCGGCCGCCTCCGCAGCTGCTCCTCCAGCTCCTTCACCTGAAGGAGCAGGGGGACTGGGGGTGCTGGGTGCAGCCCAGGAGCTGCTCCCCCTTCCCTCCCACTTAGTGCCATCCCACAGTAACACAAATTGGGGGTAGTGGTAGCTGGCTGGGTAGTGGCAGCCTGGTGGGCTGGGGGGTGCTAGCCCAGTATGGGACCCGCCCCCTGGCACCCAAAATGTGCTAGTGGAAATCCATGGAAGAACACCCTTTCCAGGCTGTGGCACAAAGCACAGGATGGGCATGGAGCGGGTGATGGAGGGGCCTGATCCTGATTGCAGACAGTTTCCACACCCAGGAGAAACCACCACCAACCCCAGAACTGTGCCATACCTCAGCCTGTCTCGCCCCACCGTGTCACCCACCCTCGGGCACAGCTCCTCACCTGCTGCTGCTGCTCCTGCCTGGACTCCTCAAGTGCCCGGGTCAGGCGTCCCACCTCCTGCAGGGCTGCCAGCAGCTGGGCGCTGGGCCCTGAGCTCTGCATCAGGATCGTGCTCTGCCTGTTTGCCTCCTTCTTTTGCACCAGCATCTATCCATGGGGATGGGGGTCAGGGAGGGAATGAGTCCCCAGGCTCACCCCAAGCGAGAGAAAAACCCTTTCAGGGGAGGCTGGGAGCAAAACCCATTCAACCTCATCCCAGGGGACTGTGATGGGTGACCAGGAGCACCCCCATCCTCCTGGCATCCTGGGCTAAGCCAGTGGTGGGATAAGAATTGGGGTGTTTGCACCCCACTTTCCCACCCTCTGTGGGTGCCCGCCCCCCAGCACCCATGGGGAGAGTGACCTGAGACCCAGCTGTACCTCATGGGCGAAGGCTTCAGCATGCAGGCGCAGGTCCTGCTCCAGCTCCAGCTGCTGCATCACTTCACAATAATCCTGGGTGACAATCTGGGACACTGCCAGGGAAAGCCAGGGCTTGGGGAGGGGGGCTGATGCCAGCATGGGGGGTGCAGGCCACTGCAGGAGCCCCAGCACAGCCACCTCTCCTGGACAGGGACCCCCATGTCCTTGCAATCTGGCTGCAGCTCCCAGTGCTGCACCTTTCCCTTTGGCTTCACCAGTTCACCAGGCTGGTGGCACTGGTGGCACAAGAGAACTACCAGTTGCTCCTTTACCAGCCTGCCAGGGCACAACAAGACAGGGAGGGGACACAGCAAGGGGGCCCAGCACCCATCTCACCTCTCTTGAAGGACTTCAATGCCCTCTGGCTGGTGCCCAGGGCTGCCCGCAGGTGCTGCTGATCCTCCTGTCCCGTCTCCAGCTGCAGCAGGACAAGCCCTAGCTTAGCCCTGGGCTCAGTAGGAGGGTCCCACCATGCCCAGCNTACAGAGGAGGGTCTTTCCTCCCAAAAAAACTGTCCTGAGCTTGGCAAAGAGCTACAAAGTTGACCAGAAGCCAGGGAAGGAGGGAAGGAAACAGGGAGGCTGATGAAAGGGAATCCTGCCCCGGGGAGGAGGTTCTGCTTGGCTGGAGCATCCCAGTGGGGGTCCCAGGAGGTACCTGGTCCTTCAGGTCCTGATTCTGCCTCTGTAGCTCCTGGACCTGGATGGTGAGGTCCTTCCGCTGCTCCAGCAGCCAGGAAATCTTCTCCTGCAGATCTGGAAACAAAGACCAGCAAGAGGTGACAAACCAGGGGCAAAGGGTGGGAAAGGGGAGCACAGATCTCCCAGAGCTGGTCCTTGAGGACAAGGCTGGTGGGGCTACAGCATCCCCCTCCCCAGCTCAACCCTGTCCTGGCCATGCAACCAGTGACCCTGTTGGAAGCTTGTTCTGGGAGGTGAACCAGAGACATGTGGCAATGGGGTGGAGTAGAAGCCCACAGGAACACAGGGGCTGTACTCAGCACCCTTCTCATGCCCGAAGCTGTCCCGGAGCATCCCCCAAGGATCAGCCCATGGGCAAAGTCACAACACCACCTGAACACGGGGGTGTTGCTGGAGTGGGACAACCCTCCAAGAGGTGCATCTTCCCCTAGAAGTGCATCTCCCTGAGCAGTGTGTCTCTCCCAAGAGACGCATCCCTCCAAGGGGTACATCTCCCTGAGCAGTGCATCCCCCTAAGGGGTGCATCCATCTTCCAAAGGGTGCATCTCCCAGACCCCTCTGGTACTGATAAGCAGATCTGCAAACACAGCTGAAATCGCTGACATGGGAAAACAGGATGGGAAAGGAGGAAGTGTGAGCAACAGCACTTTCATTTCACCTTTTTTCATTTGATTTAAGTATCATTTTCTCATTATTTACCCAGAACAAGGCCCAGGCACAACCTACAGCCGCGGGGCCAGGTTTAGGGGACAACAGGACAGGGCAGCCGGGCAGGGGCTGGTGCTTTGCCTCTAGCTTCACCGTTTCTGGCCGGGGTTTATCCAGGACCCCCCCGCCCAGCTCACCCTCCATCTGCTGCCTGTAGCACTGGGCAGGGTCGGGGTCATCCTCAGGGGGCTCCTCCTCAGGCAGGGCCAGGGGGGCTGTTGGCGCCAGGCTGAGTTTCTTCAGTTGCTTGTTCTCCTGCTTCACCTGCGGTGGGATGGAGACCCCCAGCGTGGGGTTTCTACTGCACCACCAAGGCAGCTGCCCTGGTAGGGGATGCTCCAGCACCCTTGCAAGAGGCTGTGGGCATCGGGGTGCTGGGGGAGGAATTGAGGCAGAAGAGTTCTGCCCAACCCTACCTGAGCTGCGTAGGCTTCAGCTCGCTGCCGACATGTCCTCTCAATCTCAAACTCCGTCTCCAGCATTGCGAGCTCAGCCAGCAGTGCCTGCGACGCTGCCAGCAGCGGAGGCTGGATTCAGGGGCCCACCCAGCCCTCGGTGTCCAGTGAGGGGGTCTCAACTGGCACCCTGCTCTCCTCCCTGCCCACCATCCCACTGACCCCATCACTGCTGGCTTCAGTGAGGGGCCGACGCCACCTCGAAGTCCCCATGAGGCTGTGCAGGCATGTGACACTGGGATGGAACTGGGCTCACCTTGCTCAAGCTCAGCCAGCTGCTCCTCCGCTTCACCCACCTCAAGGCTTTGGGGCAGGGGCTGCTGGGGAGAAGATGCACACGTGGTGTTGTGTAGGTATGGCATTGCCTTGGCACAGCATCACCTTGGCACAGAATTGCTTTGGCACTGTCTTGTTGAGCCCAGAGCTGCCTGGACACTGCCAGACATGCTGGGGATGCTGTGACCGTGACACCCTGGTGATCAGCACCCTGGCACCATGGCACACAAACACCGCAGGAAGGGCACGAGGGGATCACGTCTTCAAGACCTCAGAGTTACATGGGCAAGAGGAGGAAATAAAATAGAAAACAAGCCTGTGAGTGATACCTGCACCATAGCTGACTCTTCCTCCTCCTCTTCCTCCTCCTCCTCGCTGCTTTCTGACTCCAGGATGGCTGCAGAGGAACCGAATGCACAACAGAAGGTCATCAGTACAAGTGGAAACCTGGGAGGTGTTTCTACCCTTTTGCTTTTCCCAGCCTCGCACTGCTCTGCGAGGGGCAGGGGCTGAGGACCCCCCCACACCATGGGCTGGAGGGCGCTGGTGATGCTTCTGTGGCTGCTGGAGTCGTGTGTAAAAGGAAAATGGGAAAGTCTGTACGGCAGGACAGTCTGAAGCAGGAGGAACAGCCCACAAAAATCCAACTCAACAGTAACCAGCTCTTCCAATGTGGCAGCAAAGAAGCAGAAGGCATTGGAGCTGCATTGGGGCATTGGGGCTGCTCAGAGGAGGCAGGAGCACAGCCAGGAAAAAATCCCAGTGGGCTATTCTGGACAAAGAAAGGCTGCCCCAGAGCATCCTGCTGCCCCAGCAAGTCCTTGCCAGCAGGTCACCCAAGAGGTGCCACTGAAGAGCTGTGCCCTCGCTTGGTTCAGCTGGTACCTGTGGGTGTGGGAGAACACCAGGGTGACATGGGGAAGCTGGACATTGCCCAGCATCACTGAACTGCCCCAGCATTGCACTGAAGCGTCTGGTCTGAGGAGGACTCATGTGCAAGCCCCCACTGAACGCACACATGGGACAGGGAGTTATGTAGCAGGGAGTGTTTCCTTGGGGACAGCCACCCCCTACCAGTGACTGCTTCATTCCCAGGTGCTTCAGGATCCTCCCATCCTTCCAGGGTGAAGGGCTCAGGGGGTGCAGCTGCTTACCCAAATACCCCCAGGGCAGCTCCCAGAAGGGTATCATGATGCAGAGAGGCAGCGGGGCTGGAATCCAGCACCTTCCTCTGACCCTTACCGTCATAGACCTAATCCAGCGGGGAATGTGCTCTGGAATCTAAATCCACTCCCATTTGTAATCCAGCCACCGCTGCTGGGACCTTGCACCACTTGCAATGGCTGGGGTTTCCTGTGAGACCCACAGGATGGGTGTGCTGCTGCCAAGGAAAGGTCCTGGGACCCTCCACCAGGGCCCCATGCCAGAACCCCCACATCAGCAGTGGGGTTTGGGCTGTGCAAGCGGTGCTGCCCCATAGCTTTGGCTCTCACATAATGAAGCACACAAACAAGCACACAAACACCAGCAAAAGCCCTAAACTGCAGCTGGCAGCCGGGGCAGGTACCTCCTGCAACCCAGAGTGGCAGAGCGATGGACAGGCGGATGGACACATTTGGTGCCTGTGAGCTGGAAGTCCATCTAAATACATCCACCAGTCACTGGTCCCTCCACGAGTAGACAAAATCTCTCTCTGGCCCCCGTTCTGGACTGGTTTCACCACCCCCACAAACCATCTCGTTCAGCTGGCAGCACCCAGAGGCCACGGTGACTGTCACAAGGGACAGTCAGAGCCGCCCCCACCATTCTGCCTTGAGGCATGCAGGGATGCTTGGCTGCATGTGAGCCCACCGAGACCACCGTGTCCTCAAACACATGAAAAGGACCTTACCTTCAAGTTGACCAGCACCTTCCCCAGCCCAGGCCATGGTGGTGGGTCTGGTGGGACCCAGCACCCTGAGCTCGGCAGGGTGCCTGCCTGCTGGCCCCAGCGTTCGCCTCACCCTTCCCACCCACTGCGGGGAAGTGAAACCATGCTGTCCCAGCGCAGGCTCAGTGGTTGCACCACCACCACCACCACCTGTGGTGGGGCTGAGCACCCTGATCTGCCCCCAGCAGGGACGCAAAGCCTAGATGAGCCCTCTGCAGGGGTGCAAAGCCAGACCTGGATAAGCAGGACGGCTTCTGCAGCCAAGGCCTGTGCAGGGGAGAAGCGCTGGTGCAAAAAGCCACCAGGAACCAAAACTGACTCCGTTCTGGCTGTGAGTTGCTTTGGTCCAGGGGGAAGATCAGGTCACAGAATTATAGAATCGTTTAGGTTGGAAAAGACCTTTAAGATCATCAAATCCAAACGCAAACCTAACACTGCCAAGTCTACCAGCTCCTTTCCCTTGCAGCTCTGCAGCAAATATCTCTCTTTCACAGCTTTTACACTTCCCAGGTCATCTTAAAAAAAAAAAAAAGCTGTAGTTTGAGGAGTTGCCAGCTCAGAGGGAGCTTGGGCAGCGTCCTGTATGTCTGCCCTGCCCAGGGGAGGNACGCAAACCTAACACTTCCAAGTCTACCAGCTCCTTTCCCTTGCAGCTCTGCAGCAAATATCTCTCTTTCACAGCTTTTACACTTCCCAGGTCATCTTAAAAAAAAAAAAAAGCTGTAGTTTGAGGAGTTGCCAGCTCAGAGGGAGCTTGGGCAGCGTCCTGTATGTCTGCCCTGCCCAGGGGAGGTCTACTGGCACCAGGCAGCCCTGCTACGGGCAAGAGGATGGGAAGGGACCAGGGATGCCCTGTGGTAGGAAGGAAACAGCCACAGTGGGAAGCACAAGAGCACAGAGGGTTTTTGGTGACCATGCTAGTTTTATTGAGCAAGAAGAGGTTTCTCACCACTTTGTGATGGTGAGACATGCAGCCCTCTGCACCCTCCCAGCAGCTAACCCTGGCCTGCCCCACTGGAGGGACCTTTGGATGGTCCATAGAGGTTTGGGGGAGGCAAGGCTGTTCCCCAAATCTGACCATCTCAGCTCNTCCAGCTTGCGGTCAGCCTAGGATTCTTGCAGCAGAACAAGTTACAGTTCTGCTCCTCCCTGGGACTTTGCATCACCGGGACTTTCAAATTTCCAGGGCAAAGCACCCCAGCCCCTTACCCTAACTCTCCCTCACATCACAGAGGTGCCAAAAATAAGNCCGAGGGGTGTTAGAGAGCTGTGCTGGCTGCCCCCTGGTCAGATGCACTGGCCTCACGTGGGTAGTACTCAGCCAGGATGTTCTCGGGGATGCGCTTCAGCAGCTGCTTGGGAAAGATGCGCAGCAGCTGCCAGCCGATATCCAGGGATTCAAAGATGCTCCGGTTCTCGTAGGGACCTGGGAAGAGATGCAGGCGAGGGAGGTGAAGGAGCTGGGAGATGCTGGGGATCTGGTCCAATCCCAAAACCCCCTCCCAGCTCCGGCGCTGGGGTCTGGCTGTTGGTCTCACCCTGTGTGATGAACTGCTTCTCAAACTTCTGCAGGAACTCCAGGTAGAGCAAGTCATCAGGCGAGAGGGCCTCTTCCCCCACCACCGCCTTCATGGCCTGTACGTCCTTGCCGATGGCATAGCAGGCATACTGCGGGATGGGCCGTCAGGAAGATGGATACTCCATGCAGCCTGCTAGGCAGGGGCAGCAGTTCTCCCCTGCCGGGCTTCAGGAGCAGCTCAGGGAAACACCAGCCTTTGCTCAGCCATTTCCTGCCTGGTTGTGTCTCCCTGCACTTTGAGGATGCCCCAGGCAGGATCTGCATGCCCAGGCTCAGCCTGTATGACCAGGCACTTTTCAAAGCCTGCAGCATGTACAGCTACACTTATATATAACTGTATTTATATTAATTATATTGTA
>VZRU01012342.1:42694-54027 GCA_013398155.1 Pedionomus torquatus
CAGTATTAGGGGTATGGGGAAGGAAGGGTGTAAAGGTGGGGTTATGAGTATGGGTAGGGGTAAGGGGTCTGCACCCTTTCCACCAACCCCCCCCACACACACACACGCATCTGCTGCAGGCTCAGGGTGCCGGTGCAGAGGCAGAACGGGGCTGGGATCAGGCCCGGGGGCTGGGGAGGCTCATGTGGGGTGTGATGGGTGGTTGTATGGCATAGAACCATGGAAGCGTTTCAGTTGGAAGGGACCTGAGAGATCATCTAGTTCTGATCCCTCTGCTATGGAAGGGTCATCTGCCACTAGACCAGTGGCATGTCCACACAGGGGGCATGAATGTCGTATGGGATTGCCACTGGGGGGGAGGGGGTGGGAGTGTGTAATGGAGGTATCCCCAAGTGTACTTGCATGGAGGGAGTTCTGATGGTGCACGGAGGTCAGAAGAGCAGGCAACAATGGGCTTAAAAATACCTCCCTGCAAAGCCACCCACTAAAGGTTGCTGGTACCAGGAGAGCTATGGTTGTGAAGCTACTCGGCCGTGACTCCCGAAGGCAATGGAGCAGGAGGAGGCAGGCAGGAGGCAGGACATAGTTTTATTAACTATTAGAAACCATAAGAAACCACATTATTTGTTAAAGATTTACATCCAGTACTTTTTTTTTTTACCTTTTTTTTTCCAATTGTACAAGTCCAGAGGAGCTGCTGGAGGCGAACAGAGCAGGGCAGGCTGGGGCAAGCCAGCTTCCCTGCAGGGCCTTTCTAATCCCCCTGGGACAGCTTCACTGGGAACATTGGCTTTGGGAGAAGAGACTTTGGAGAAGCAGCAGCTTTGGGTCAGGTTTGGGATCTTTGTGAAAGCAGCATTTCAGTTTAAATTTGCCTTGCAATTTCATTGCAGGGCAGCCTGTGGCTTTTCCACCTCTCCCTCTGGCCACTGAGCAGTGGGAAGCGGATGCAGGAGACCCATGAGGATGCCCCAATCTGGGCAAACACACTGGGGGCCCCCCGAAACTCCCAGGCTTTTTTGTATTTTGAAAATACAATTGGACCTTACTTCCTCTGAAATGTCCCAAAATGTCTTCCACCTGTGAAGGTGCAAGGGGGCCACTTCTCCATCAAACCGGACCAAGGTTCCCCCCAGTGAGCCCAGGGTGGGAGAAGCCGGGGTCCGATAGTCTCAGGAATTTCCCACAGTTCAGCCACTCCCAGGGAAAAGAGGGAAAACCAAAGCAAAACCATTCCTGGGGGAGATCTGCAGGCAGGATCCCCCCGTCTTGGCACAGCTACATGGGCATGGCTTCCCTGCTGCCTGCTCTGCCCGCCTCGGCTCGCTGTCTTTAAATACCACGTTTGCAGACCAGGGAAGGATAAAGAACAGCAATATAAATATAAATTAAGTGTTGAGGGGAAGGGAGAAGGTCATTGTCCTGTCAAAAATCCAAAACCTCAGTCAAACACATCATTGGGGTGTTGGGGTTTGAGCACCCCGGGGCACCAGGAGGATCCGGCAAATACCACATTTAGGTGCGGAGGTGTTAGCAGCAAGCTGTGGTCTGAGCTGGGCCAGGAGAGGGGAGCTCATCACCATGAATCAGACTGTCCTTGCTTTCTGCATTGCCAGGCAAACTCTGCCTCAGTTTCCCCACCTGCTGGCCCCTTCGGAGTTCCGCAGAGCAGCGCAAGACCTAAGGGCTCGTTCCCATAAAGTGCTCCAGATGTGAGGTGATCGATAAATACTATTTCATAGAAATGCTTGATTTAAAGGAAAAATAAAAATCACTGAAACCTTTTCATAAAATCATTTATTTTAAATATCGCCCTGCAAAACCCTGGGAACACGTGAGCTAGCAGCTGTGCCCCCCTTAGGGACCAGTCCCATCAGACCAACAGCCTGGGTGGGGGTGTGCAGCCCATGAAGTGATGCTTGGCTGGTGCCAGGCTGGGGAGTTGCTCAGTGGTAATTATCATTATTACACATTAAACCACAGCAGAAAGATGCAGGAGCCCCTTGGTTTGGGGTGTGGGGGGGAGTATGAAGAGCTGCATGGCAGGTCCTGGGCACTGGGAGAGGGCTCAGGGTGTCACCCCACTCCTGCCACAGTGATGTCTCTGAGGGGTGTCCTGCCAGGGCCGTGCCACCAAAGTATCCTGCCAAGCAATGCCACCACAGAGCACCCTGCCAAGTGATGCTACCACAGGGTACCCTGCCAAGGTAATGCCACCACAGAGTACCCTGCCAAGACACTGCTAACACTACAGAAGGAACAGACTGCCCAGTGTAGATGCCTCTCAGCAGATGCCAAAGGAGTCGTATTCCTCTTTCCCCAGGGGTCACCTCAAGCAATGCTCCTCTTGTTTTTGCCACCAGCAGGGGCTCCAAGCCTGCTATCAAGCCTCTGGAGCTCATTCACCCCACAACATCCCCAAACCTTGCCTTGCCACAGAACAGCCCTGGCATCACACACCTGAGGCCAAATGCCACCCTGCAGAAAGCCACCGTGACCCTCTGGGATCAGGGTGTCAAGGTGGGAAGAGCAGCTGGGGCTGCCTGAGGGGCAAGGCAGGGCCCTGCCTCCACAAGCAGCAGGTGCTCAGCACCTCTCAGGGCTGGACCCTGGTGCTGCTGGGTGATAGGAGCAAAGGGAGGGTTGTTGCTAGGCCAGTGCTTGGGATGAGGCTCACTGCAGTGCCAGTGCTGAGCACCCAGGACAGGGCTGAGGATTCTTCACGTTCCCACTGATGGCAAAGAGCCCCCATGGTTCAACCCGACACAGAGGGGCAGCACCCAGTGTCACAAATGCCCATGCATTCACATCCTCTTGGGGGGGGGGCAAGATGTTAGCCTGGCCTCAGCTCAGCACAGCATCTCCAAGGAGGTCAGAGGCTTTTTCAGCATCCTTGGGTGTTTGCCAGGGTGGGACAGCACCAAAACATGGTCTGGGACAGCGTTTTGGCTCTGCACAAGCAGGCACAGGGGAGCCTGAGGATGTCTCATGAGTCTGAGTGGCACTTGCTCCTGAGCACAGGGATCACTGGTGCAGGGGGATGGAGAGGTGAGCACCACCATCGGTCCCTGACATCTCCCCTCCCCTCAGAGGACAAGCATTCCATGGAAGCAGTGCTCCCTGCTGGCAGAGGGGACCTGGATCCCAGACACCATGCTCCAAGACAACATGAACTACAACAAAAAGCCCTTTGCAAGTGGGGAAACTGGAGCCTGATGCTTGCCCAAGGACACCAGGGCTGGGCAAAAACCTGTCCTCTCCTTTTCAGAGTGCCCTCCTGCTCCCTGGGGCTTCGGCAGTGACCCCAACACCATGGGCCCCAGAGTGAGAGTCCAGAAGCCCCCCAACATCTCCCCCAGAGCTGCTCCTCTCCCAGCCCACACAGCAAGACCACAGCATCATCTTCCAAACCCTCAACGGGTAATACCTGGAGCAGAGAGGTGGCCCTGGCAGATCCAGCAGTGTCAGCGAGGGACGGGACAGTGCTGGTGAGGCGGGACACCCAGGGGCTCCCCTAGGTGTGACCAGGTTCAGTGTCAGCCCTGGATCGAGGAGTTGCAGGGTGTCATCCACAGCTGTACTGGTGTGGCTGCGGCGGGGGCCAGGCATGCACACTCACACACGTGTGTGTACATTCGCACACACACCCGGATGGGCAGTAAACCATCTTCCACATCCCACTTGCCAAATCGAACCCCGGTGCGGGGTGCAGGGTGCGTGGGGACCGCAGGGATGGGGGTAGGGGGGAGACCTTTTGACACTCATTTTGATTTAAGGGCTTGGCTTCTTGCTGGGTATAGAATTGTCTTTCCTTTCCAGCCGCGTGTAAGGCTCAAAAGCAGAAGTGCCCAGTCCGTAAGTGCCCGGGAGGTCATGCAGGCTGCCCAGGAGCGGCCCCCCAAAGCACAGTGGGGTGGCCGGCAGCCTAGGCGAGGAGGAGGAGGAGGAGGAGGCGAGAGAAGGGACCTGCAGGCGGACGGCTCCTGGCCCTGGGGGGCTGTTCCCACTGCCGAGCCCAGGAGAGGTTGTTCCCGGGGTGGCCAAGCTGGATCCGTTGCCTGTAGGACTGCCGATAGGGTTGGAGGTGGGAGAGAGGAGGCTGGGGGGGGCCGGGACAGAGAGGAGCCGGCCTTGCTCCAGCAGCCGGAGGATGTTGCAGGTGGCAAAGGACTCGGAGGTGGCGGTGGAGCGTTTCTCAGAGTCCCTGCTCTGGTCCTTCTTCTGCTTGGTGCGTCGGTTCTGGAACCAGACCTTGACCTGAGGGGGAGGGAGTCGGGGGACAGGGTAGGGGGACAGAAAGGCACGGACAGAAAGAGAGCACGGGGGAGCCAGGGAAAAAGAGGTGAGAACCAGGAGAGAGTGAGAGATACGAGAGAGTATTAAAATAAACACCCAGGCAAGATCCATCCCCCACCACAGGGACTGTGGAGAAGTGGCTCCCGCCTGCCACTTTCAGGGAAATGTCAAAATCCTGCAGGTGCCAGGAAGGAGCGGGACAGGAGCCCAGGGTGGGACACCAGGGTAGGAGCCTGGAGCCAGGAGCCCAGCGTTGAGCCACCCCACCACTACCCAGCTCTGCCCTGTGCTGGGTCTCCCCAGGGGAGCTGAGCTACGGGATATGCTGGGTTCTCTAAGATGGTCTTCAAAACCAAGTTTGTGCCCCCACCCTCCTGGGCCGAGACACAGGGCAGGGTGGAGGGTTGCTGGCCTTGCTATGGTACTGGGGAACATGTTGGGGAACAGGATGTCTTCTGGTGGCCCTGGATTTCTGGGCACAGACCTCCTTCTGCGCCTGAATCCAGTTAGGGACATCCCTACCACAACCTGCCTCTGGCCAAAGCAAATAACGAGCCCAGGCTGAGGGCCCGTGGGACCCACCCTGCCCCTGAGTCGCCTGGTGGGACATGGTCCCTGGTTCTTAGCCCGCATCTCTTGTCCCACTGCAGCTGACCCCATACCTCCTAACCTCTCCCTGAGAGGGCAGCCTCCCACTTCTGTCCCTCCCTGACAGAGCAGAGGGATTAGGAGAGGCAGAGAGAGAGACAGAGAGAGGCATGAGGGACAGACAGACGGATGGAGATGAAGGTGAGGGAAGGAGGTGGATGGGAAGACACTTAGATTAGAGCATGGCAGGCGGGAATGGACGAGTTGGGCGCTGGCCGGGACCCCAGGAGTCAACCTCGGCACATTGGCACAGGCTTCATCCCCATCTGCTCCGGGGCCACAGGGTCTTGAACTCATCTGAGTCATCAGAAACTCATCGGGGCAGGTCAGTCGCTCACTGACACAGCCCTCGCGCATCCCCCAGCACAATAGACCCACAGTACAGAGCTAATGGAGCGTGGGGGTGGAAGAGGTCTCAGCCCCTTGGCCCTGTTCCGGGGACATAATAGCAGAGCTGACGCCTGGGCGAAGCTGGACGGAGGCTGGGGATGCTCAGGGAAGATTGGTGGGTGCTGATCCCAAGCACTGGGGGACACCAGGACCATAGGGCTGAGCTAATACCCTGCAGCCAAAACCTGCTGGGACCACAGGCCACTGCCAGCCCACATGCTACCTCCCTTACCCACAGAGTCCCACGTGGAAGATGTAGTGTACGTTCCCTGCCCACGCACACCTTGGCCCTGCATAGGGAACCCTGGATCCCTAATTGCCCAGCCAGGTCTCTAGAGTCAGTGTCCCCTCCCTACTGTCCTCATTAGTCCCTCCATACCAGTGGGATGGGTTCAGGCAGTACTGCTCTCCCATGGTCCTGTATCCCCGGGCACGGTGACCTGACACAGAATTAACAACCCACCAGCTTTTCTGGTGAGGACGTTCTCAAGTTGCCAAACTCTGGGGAGCCCCAAAGCACAGGCCTTGAATGGGACTCCCATAGCCCCACAACCCCATGTCATTATTGATATCTTAATGAAGGTCCAGTGTGAGCCCATACTGAAACACACAGCCCCAGCACTCTCTGCTCAAAGCATCCCCCAGCTAGCCGACTCTGGAAGAGCAAGAGCTCAAAAAAAAAACCAACCCTGCTTTCTTCAGCCCAGCATCCAAGTGAGCCTGCTAAGGAGGCTCCAGGGCTGGCAACCCACCACCAGCTTTTCCTCCCCTCTTTCCCCAGTGTCTGCACCCTCCCAGTTTGAGTGCACCACCTCCAGATACGCTAAGATGCTGATGGGTCTCAGAGACCATCTCCTGCTGCACATGGATTTTGGTGCAAAGAGAAACTGAACAGAGACAGCCCCTGCAAAGCACTCAGAAATGCAGCCCCAACACAGTGGGAGGAGGCCACAAAATATGGAATCACAGAATCATAGAATGGTTTGGACCAGAAGGGACCTTTAAAGGTCATCTTGTCCAACCCCTCCGGAACTAAGCAGGGACATCTTCAACTAGATCAGGTTGCTCGCAACCTCATCCAACCTGACCTTGAATGTTTCCAGAGACGGAGACATCTGCCACCACTCTGGGCAACCTGGTCCCGAGTTTCACCACCCTCATCATAAAAAATTTCTTCCTTATGTTTAGTCTGACATCATGATAAACAGCACCAGGCAGGGCAGGGTGCCAGTTCATCAGTTAACATTCTTACTGACTTTGGAGAAAGCTACCTGAGCAGTGGCACAGCCCCGCCACCGCACATCGGAGAAGGGCAAGAGAGACATCAGGGCATCCTGCAGAAGGAAGGACTGAGCCCCAAGGGATGAGGCAGGTGCAGCATGCTCCCGCTCTGCAGCATCACAGCTGGCACAGCCAAGGGGAACAGCCATAAGGAGTCAGAGTTTTCCCTAACACAAGGACTAGGAGACACCAGGTGTGGTCACCAGGTAGCAGCTGGAAACCTGAGCAAGGCAGGAGGCAGAACCTCTCTGGGCAGCACAGATGGTGTTAGTCCCTGCTGCAGGATGCCCTGGAAGCCAAAATGCAAGTGGCTGAAGAAGGGAGTTGGAAAAATTGTGGGAGAACTTATCCATCAAGATCTAACACAATGTTCTGGGTACCTGCTCATGGTGAGAGCTCTCCAAGATGCTGGTGGCTGGAAAGATACAGCAAGAACAGGACCACTTTACACCCCACATACTATTTTCTCTACACCTCCACCACTGACAACCAGTAGAGACAAGGTCCTTAGCCCAGGTGTCCCCTAAGGTCAGCTCTTATTGTTCTGGTTGTCTTGTGCAGGTTGTGAAAAGCAAACAGCTCCATAAAAGCAAAAGGCCCTTGTCAGGGTCTCCAGAGGTCTGTTCGATTCCCCCTCCACCTCTGTTTTCCTATGGGGAGTTTATGTTTCCTGGGTGTTTTGGTTTTTGTTCCGTGTTGGGTCTGTGCTGCTGCCTCTCCTGGGAGCTCTTGGTCAGCTGCAGAGTAACTTTTCAGGGTCAGCAGTCATCGATTCAGGTATGATTCTGAATACTAACAATTAATAGCAGTACAGATGGGCAAGTCCAATAAACAGATTGATAAAAAGTGAAGTAGATATTGATGTGCATGAATTTCTAGTGCTAAAAGCCAGTTCCACACCACCAGGGACATGAGGGAAAACTGTAAAGGACAGGAGGAAGAAAGGGTTGAGATGACACTGGTCTCAAACATTCCAACATGGGATTCAGCTGGGGAAGGGTGGCAATGTGGTCCTCAGGCAAAGAGTTCATTGGGTTCCTCCTTCCCAGTGCAGCTGTTGGGAGGCTGTCACAGCACCAAGCCCCTTCCTGGCCTGGATATCCTCTGCTCTCGCTCCTCTTTCACTAGGGTTTGGCTGGTGCCATTGGTGAGGGTTGCATCTCCAATTATAGGTATAGATAGCCCTCCCTGCCTTTGTTCTATATCTGATCCTCCTGCAGGAGGTTCTTCCATCCTCAATCCACCTCTGCAGCCCCTCTCTGTGCCCATCATCCTTGAACGCCATGACCCAAACTGAACGTAGCATGCTGAATACGGTTTCCTCATGTCTCATAGACTGACATGAGCTCTTCCCCATCCGCACGGGTGACATATCAGATGAGCAGGATCACATTTGCCTTCATGGCTAAAGTTCATATACAACTTGTCATTAATTAGTAGATCTATGTCCTTTTCATCCCCCATTATGATCAAGCCCTGAGTTCCTATCACTGAAGATGTAAATAAGCTCAGCCAGATGCAGTCCTTGACAACTCCATGAGTAATTTCCCTCCAGCCTTGATCCTTCATCTTTCAGTAATATCCTCCACCATGTCCCCTCGATTACAGTTTCTCGTCCACATTGAAAGTTCTCTGATCATCTTTTGCTCCGGTTTCATTCACAACTTCCCATTAGCCACCATAGCCAGTGTTTTGCCAAAGTCTGCTTTGATGAGATTGCCTTCATTTCCTTCTCTAAAAAAGCAGCTTTCTTCCTCGTCCAAGTTACTGGGTGAACTGGTGCATGCCTGTGGCATGGCAATGACACCCTTCCCAGTCTAGCCTGGAGAAAGGGCAGGAAGGACCATGCTGGCACATCCCTGGTAGGCATCACATCTCCAGCATCTACGGAGGAGGTAATGAAGCCCCACATGAGATGTTTTGTTTCTCAGTTACTGATATGGGGAGCTACCGTAATAACTGAAGGGCTGTGGGAGGAAACTAATCACCTCCAGCTCTTCTGCCATACAGGGGGTGGGAAGAAAAAAGTGAGATCAAGCACACCCTTTCCATAGGAGTGGAAAAAAAAAGGCCGGTTCACAGATGTGTCCCTCTGCAAGACAGCTAGGACAGCTGGGGAGGGCAAGACGAGGCAGAGAGAAGCCTGCTCCTGCTGCAGAGGAGTCCCAGGAAGAGCCCACGGCTCCTGGTGGCTGCAGGTCCCCTGTTTGGGACTGTGGGTTCCAGGACCACGCATGACAGACTGGTCAGGTCAAGCCTGGATGCAGACAAATAGACAACAGCACACATTTGGGTGTGACAGAAGATCAGGACGAGAGAGGTCATGCATTCACCAGAAAAGGAAGGTGACTCTCAGAGGATGGGGAAGAGGCAAGCTGTACAGAGGAGATGACTCTAAAAGCCCAAGGAGACATGGCATGCAAGAAGCAGCATGAAGGTATGAGGATAAGCACGATCTGCAGATTTATACATGCATATAAGTGTTTGGAGAAGGAGTCCTGGTGCTGGATATGCAATCAGTTACTGTGACCAGGCCTAGTGTCTACTTTTCCATAAGGTAAGTGACAGGCTGGAGAGATGTCAGAATGTCATGTTCCTTGATCTGGAAATTCTGTTTTGCTCAGCCTCTGCAGCAAGAGAGAGACTGCTAAGAGCAGGGGGCTTCTTGTCCAAGTGGGCAGAGGTAGGACGTGATCCCTGGCCTGAAGCAAGACAGAATCCATTCTGCCATAAAGCACAGACATTATGGGTGGACAATGTGGAGAACTGCCCATGGAGCACCATTCCTGGGGCAGGAGCATGCTCACCATCACACTGAGCAGTTTGGTTAGAGTTGGAGATTTTCCTAAGAAAGATGCTCTGGAACAACTAAAGTGAGGAAGAAAATCCTGTGAACTGACCAGAAAGGTCCCTCTGCTTTCAAGTCCACTTGACCTTGGAAGCCTAAGACTTCTCTAGGTCCTGCAGCATGAAGTTCAAGCAAGAAAATCTGCTCTGTCCTGAGTTGGAGGTTTCCATAAAAATTTCAGGGCAGAGATCTCAGTACGTGTGCCCACCAGGGACAGACAAGGGAGATGTAGCTCCCTCATCACAACCATCCACCTTGACTCTCAGGCTTTGGGTCACACATGACAGATGTGGTCACATTATCATGCATTCTCCCCTCTGATGATGCTATGAATGGTGTGAGCCCTGAGAGCACCGGTGGTTGGCCAGCATGAGATGGCTTGATGCTAAACACAGCAGCATGGTTGTTCTAGAGATGTGGCTTCCACAGCAGAGACTCTAACCAGAGGGTAAAAAAGCAAGTGCCTTCCTTGAAGACTTATCCGGGTCTAAGCCTGTCATGCTGTAGATACAAGACAAGGTCCAAAGGTACCCAGCTGGGATGTCGTTATGTAGTTCCAACCTCTGACACTAGCCAGATGGGATGCCGGCACCTCTCAGCCCTGTGTTTTCTGCCCAGCTCTGCATGGAAAGGTGCTACTCAGGGACAGCAGCATTTCTGTTTCTGTGTCTGAGTATTGAGCATTGTGGGTCTCCACCTCCCCTAGGACCTGTAGGTGCTACCAGGGCATGAACTGCACTAACAACCAGCAGAAAGGGAAGGCAATAACCCTGGTGCCATAACAGGTCTGTCCAGTCTGTCCCAGACTGGCAGAGTTACCCAAAGCCTTCAGGACTTCAGCACACAATAAACCACCACCACCACCATCTCACTGACCCACCCATAGCTGCAGGTCCCAGATACCCTTCTCCTCTTCCCTATGCAAGATTTTCTTTCCACCCAATCTTTTCACATCAGAAGCTGAAGCTACTTACTCCTTGGAACAAGGTCAATCCTTTTCTTGCTGGTGGAGAGGTTGGATGTGATGTCCAACTAGCAATGACCAAAAGTATGAAGCCTCAACTGCATACTGGGTGGAAAAGTAGTTTGGAAAGTTGAAATCTGCTGCCTGATCATTTCAGGAGATGCTTTCTAGTGTGTGGTGTAAAAACGAGCTGGTAGTCCTCCCCATGGTACCATGGAGACACTCACCCCGTCCCCCTGTCCTTGCGAGTCCTGCTGTCACCTAGCAGCACAGGAGAGGATTCAAAACCCCGAGGACTTCAGGTTGCAAGTTCATCCATCACAGGCTACGTGACTCCTATCACATTCCCATTTACAAGGAGTAGGGCAAAAAGAAATCACAACAAACAAATCCCAAACTGCCTGGAGAAGGGTCTCAGGGGAGCTGGCAGCATTGGTGAAGCAGCTTCAGAGCAGGGATGTAAAAGCTGAATTAATTTCTTTCTCCCTTCTTCTCTAAGAAACCTTTCCCCTGGCTTGCTCCCCACCGCTCACACCAAAGCTATCGCTGCCCAAACCCTGAGTGAGCCCTCCAAGGAAAAGAGCAATGAAATTGCAGAATCAGTGCTGATCGCCACTGAGAAAGCATTATTGCAATTCCCTCCACTTCCCACCAGCTTTTACTGCAGTGAGAGTGTCCACAGGGCCACTGGGCAGGTTGGAAAATGGGAAGTGGAGCCATTGGAGAGCCTGCTGGGAGGTCACCACATTCCCTCCCCAGGCTGTGCTGCCTCCGGGTCCCACGTCTGCCTGACTCAGGCAGCTAGGGGTTTATTTTATGTTTTGGGGGTTTAAAATTTTATTCTATTTTATTTTATTTTATTTTATTTTATTTTATTTTATTTTATTTTATTTTATTTTATTTTAT
>VZRU01012342.1:54032-67378 GCA_013398155.1 Pedionomus torquatus
TATTTCATTTCATTAAATTTTGTATACTTTATTTTTTTTACATTTCTTTTATTTTAACTGCACACACATCCTTAGTGCTTGCTACAGACTGCAAGAGCTGCTGAGGATTGCAGAGATGTACCCACAGACTTCTCTATCTGCTGGGGTTTTCTCTGCATGTGGTTTACCTTCCCTGAGGAATGATTCAGCCCCAGGAACTGGCTCCAGGAGCCCCCTGGAACCTCCACCGCGCAGCCCAGCCTCTCTCCCTGTCCCTCCCCACATGCCACAGAGCACCAGTGCCACTCCCCGCCTTGGGAGGAAAGAAGGAGAGCTGTGTCTTCGGTGTCACCTGCTCCCCTGACAAAGGGAAACCGATTCAAAATGTCACCGAGCATCTGAACTTCTCGGGGCGCCACTGTGGGGGTGTCTGCAAAGGCACCATCTGTCCCTCTGTCTGCCTGCCAAACAGCAGGATGGACACACAGACGGCTGAGCCACCCTCTCCCTCCCCTCAGGACCTCCACCAGTGCACCTTGTCCTGCACTGAGCCATTGATAAACCCCTTCCCGGGTAGCAAACGCCACACGCCTGCGTTGCACACGCTGCTCCACACAACCTCCCGCACGCACACGTGTGGTCACACATGCCTCACCACGTGTGCAGGCACCAGAGTGCCCACATGTGCACACAGACCCCCTCAAACCAGAGCTCTGCATGGTGTCACGTCTCCCTGCAGTTGCCCAAGCTGCTGGAGAGGGACACGCCTGCCCCCCGGTTCCCTGGTCAGCCAGGGGCAACGGGAGAGCAGCCACATCCACAGGGCTCCAGGGAATGTAATAAACCCGAGCAGTGAGGACACAGCATCTTCCCACCCGGCAGAGCGGTGGCCATGGCATCAGCTCTGGGCAGGGTCCCAGCTCCCCGCACAGAGTAGCCGGTGGCACGCAGCACCCGCACCATGGTACAGCGGGAGCAGGCAGCTCTGCTCCGGCAGCGTCAGTGGTGTGTGCTGTGACCACGGCTCCTCCAGGGCTATCAGCAGTGCAGTGGTACTGGGACTGAGCACAGGAGGGGTTTGGTCCCCAGTGCCAAGAATTTAAGGAGTGCCTGAGCATGGTCTTCACCTCCACCAGCCACTTCTCTAGCGGCTGATGCTGGGAGCTGGGATGCTGCTCCGATCCCTGCCCTCCACCTAACACCTCCGAGCTACAAAACAAATTATTTCCAAGCGGTTAATCCCAGTGGAGACCTCCCGCCGGCAGGCCAAGCTCCCCGCATGCTCCAGGGATGGAAAGGTGCAAGGTGGGAGCCCATTACACCACGGCGCTTGGTGATCACGAGATCTGCTGAGGGTTTCAGACCAGCAACCACCTCCCTTGCTCTGCCCCTGCTCCACCCGCCCATCCCAGCACGCTGCCCAAAGCACTCCCCTCCCGGCTCCGGAGCAGGATGCGGCCACGCTGACCAGTCAGGGACCAGGCAGTGCACTCCCCTCTCTTCGGCTAACATTTTTATATCATCTGGAGCTTAACTGATGTGTTTTGCCAGCTCGTGGCTGAGCAGCAGTGGGACGCCACTCCTGAGCAATCACCGTTTGCCAGTGGGAGCCCAAAATCCCCATCCCTGCCCAGCCCGGTCCCAAGCAGCGGGCACGTCACGCCTGCTCATTAAACCCTCCTCNCCCAGCACCTGTGTGGGCAGAGCTGAGGGATACGTTACTGGGTTTTAACGGTGTTTACTATTGGGCAGTCCTGCCGTGGGGCTGTGCCCGGCGCACACATCCCATGCCGTGCACATCTCCGGCACGCCGACCATCCGAGACTATTCATAGCTACTAGCCGAAGCCATTTTCCTCACTGGGATTAGCTCCCCGCCGCCATCAGCTGATGCCCGCCACGGCACAGGGAAGGTGGGACACAGTCTGCCGCACCAGCATCTCCCCGGCCACCCTTCCTCCTCCTCCATCCATCCTCCGTGGGGCCATGGGCTCAGAGGGCCATGGAGGCTAGGGCAGGCGGAGGCTCGGCACGGGCTGGGGCTCCCGGTGTTGCATAAGCCAGCAGGCTCGCTGCCCGAAGCGGCCTCAGCCAGAGGTTTCATAACGGCACGGCAGCTGCACAACCCATCTGCCTCTCCCTGACCACGGTGGGAACGGGGAGCCGGACCTGAGCAGGGTTGGCCTCATCCCCCGGCTTCTCCCCACAGCCCCTCTGTGCCTGGGGCCACCCTGGCTGTGCCACCCACCTGAAATACTCTACCACCGCCTAGGACAGACATGTTTGGGGCCATGCTTCCAGCTGCACCGAGCTCCACCATGCAGCTGGGCAGTGTCCTGTGGACAGTCAAGGTAGGAAGCACCCCCGACCCCATGGGACCCAGCTGTGACCGCGGCTGGGAGCCCATCCCCAGAGCAGCTGGTTGCCGCGCTGCTGATCCAAAACTCCAGACAGAAGCATTTCCTCAGCCTGCTTTTGCTCCAAAATTCGGGATATTTACTGGTTCATGGCAGAGGAACCTCCCTGGTGTTTCTGCACCCTTTGCAAATGGAAATGAGATGGAGGAGCAGGGAAAGCCAGTGTTAGGCTCTGCAGGCAGGTCTGGTAGGGGGAAAGTGTCCTCCACCATCCAGCCTGGTGGCCCCAGAGCAAGGTGTCCCTGAAGTAGCATCCTCCAACACACCAAAATCGGGGAGAGACAACCTGTTGTCTTCTCAGAGGTGCCAGCAAAGGCTAACGGATGATTTCCCCCTTTTATTGGGGTTTTAGAAAGTGCAGCCTGGCACAAATGGGAGACACCACCCAGCACCAGCCTTGCTGCTCCAGCAGGGATATTCTCCACACAGTCCCACCCCCAGGGATCCAGTATGCAGCAGGATTTGCCTAGGACCAGCTGTGAGGCAAGTGGTGACAACCAAGGGGTCACACCACAACAAGGGGGCAGAGCTCCCCTTGGCCTTTCAGCCTTTGGCACCCAGAAACCAGGTGGGACATCAGGACCGGCCCCATGGTCATTTCCCCTCCAATGACACCAGGATCCAGCAGAAACTATCCGTGGACATGCTGTTTCCTCCCATTTTCTACACACAGGACAAACTGGTATGGTTTCCTCCCAGTGGAAAACAAAATACAGCTGGGGAGGTGGGAGCACCCGACTGGAGGGTGCAGGCAGTTGGTGGGGCACTGGGCAGTGGCCCAGATTTGGGCCCTCGTGTTTAGGGTTCCTGCCCCAGCATCAGAGCCGCCTCCAAAACTATCACCAGAACTGCTTTCCATCAGAAGACATCATTTTTAGGAAACAAATTTTCTTAGGTTATATCCACTCAGAATATGCTGAGAAAGCCTTGGAAATCACTCTGGAAACACCCAGCCCACTCGCAACATTTAGAACTGAAAATTTCTATCACTATTTGTGAAAATTTCTGTGCAGGCATTTTTGATTGAAAATGCTTAATGATAAAAATCTCAATTAAATATTTCACATTTGCTTACATTATTAATTTTGTTTAGTGCCAGTTGAGCCTGGGGAGCTGTAGAGAGACCCAGATATTTTGGGTTACCTAATCCGTCACAGGAGCAGCTGTCCTGTAGAAGAGCCCTGTTTCCAGAGGGTCCCCTTGTTCCCACCCTGAGGAGAGCTGCTCTTCTCTTCTCCCCACCAAGAAGCCAATGCTCATTGCCCAAGCCTGCTTCCCCAGCTCCCCAGTGCACTTTGGGAAACAAAATGCCAAACAAAAAGTGTATTTTTGAGAAACCCAGGGGTCCAGCGGGGCCGGGGCCAGGCAGGTGGAGGCAGCGGCCGGGCTGTGCCAGCCTGGTCCTACCACTACATGGTACCTGCTTATAACACAGATTTATTGACACCAGCCCAGGGTCCCGTGGCTGTAGGGTAAACCCCACCACGTGCCCCTGCTGCAAGGAGGGTACAGGATTAGCTTCTCCACGTGAGCAGGTTTACTCCACAAGCATGCTCTGACACAGGCTGGCATGTGGGAAGGGGACCCAGAAGCTACTGGAGATGCCCGGCTTCTTCCAGGGTGACCCTGGGCATTTCCAGTGGCCACTACATGCCATGGAACCCAGGATCCACCTCCCTTCCAGGCTAGTGGGAGCCAGATACCTTCATTCAGATACCTAGATTTGACCTGGGAGTCACTAAACAGGATCATTCAGGCTGATGTCCCTCATTGCCACCCAATCACTTAAGACCAGCCTCAGTACCCAAGGTTTTAGCAGCATGAGCCGGCTGAAGGGTACCACAGTTGGATCAGATGCTTTCCCCCAGCTAGTTGTCTCTCCATCCCGCTGTCCCCACACCCCTTGACGTAGCCCCAGAGCACCCCAGGTCCCTTAAGGAGGTGGGTCAAACCCAGTCTGGCAGAGAACTGCTCCAGCAGGACAGAGCACTTTCCGCTGGGTTGGTCAATTCAGGCTATCCAAAAAAGCACCACCGGGAGTGGCCCAGGGGAACAGATAGGAGCACCCAGCTGGGAACAGCACTGCAGGGTGTGAGCAGCAACCCCCAAACCAGGCTGCGTTAGGATGGGGCATCCCAACCCACAGCATGTGGGGCTGCAGCTTCCCCAAGCAGAGAGAAGAAAATATTCCCTGCTGGGCAGTTACCCACGGGAGGAGGGCCCATGTAAGCACCCAGGACACGAAACACAAACACTACAAAAGCAGCTGGGTGGAGGCAAGATGAACCACAGAAGTTGTTAGAGACTATTTTCCGACTCACAGCAGAGCACGATGGATGGGTGGGCGGAGGGACAGAGGCCACCTCAGAAAAGAACACACTGGGCTATGACACCAGTATTTTCTGCATGATGTAGAAAAGGGATTTCCAACAAAGCTTCGGAAATTCCCTGTACCCTGAGGACTGCAGAGACTCCAAGGACGAGGAATGCACTACTTTGCAGCAAGCAGAGCAGTATACGGTCCTACCTGCCTCTTGTCCCTTGAGGAAGCCCCAACCCACAGCTCCGATCGCCAAGCTCTGGATGACTCTCACCTCCTCCAGACCACAGCTTTCCTGCAGTTCTCCCTGTGAGAGGACAATTTGTGCTGGCACCAACCATTGTTTCATTGTTCTCTCGCTGCAGGGACGGATAGTTGTTAATGACTTGAGGTGTAATTAATTTTTAACGGCACCATCTTAATTGCCAGGCTATAAATAGACCTTCCCGCCCCTTCTCTGGCTCAGCTGCTTTCTCACATATGTTTTGCTCCATGTCGGGGGGGATCGCAGTCCTGAAAGTTCTGTGCTGCAAGTACCCTCCCTATGCTGTGCAGGATGCTCAGGGGGAGGGGGAGGGGGGTTTGGGCCACTGGCCGTGACAAAGCAGTAGGAGCTCAGCCTCTATCAGGGATGGACCAGTGATTTGTCCAAGGAAGGTCTTCCAGACTGGCTGTGATGGAGCCCACAGCAGCAAAGGGGAACACCGGGGCATCCATGGGGATCCCGTGGACTTTCCAGCGGCCAGGCAGGCAAGAATCGTGATGCTAAGACCTCTCTCCACTCTGTGCCCCACGATCCCTCTAAAAAGAGTCTTCAGATGCTGCACAGGAGCCGAGGAATCTAAAAGCTCACCAGTATCTTCCAAGAGGTGTGTGGGTTATCCGTGAGCTTCCAGCACTGCTCCTGGGCATGGCCTCCTCAACTGAGGACATCCCTGTTCCCCAAAGCTCCTGCCTCAGCAGAGGGACAAGGCTTAGAGCTCGCTGCTGTGCGGCGAACATCTGCTACAACCAGCCCTGTCCTGACCTCCTGAATGCCCAGCCCTCAAAGGGGGCCCTTGTTCAATGTGTCACTTCTGTCCTCGCTCTAATGAGGGCAAATACACCAGGTCACTTGAACCCGAGCCTGGCATTGAACTCCTGACCCAGAAAGCAAAGCCTCCTGGCCCAGGCAAATCCCCTCGGCCAGCCCATCCTGCCTCCCCTCCTGGCAGGGGATTTGTGGGAATTATCCTCCCTCCGCCATCCCCCCGTGGTCCTTCTGCTTGGCAGCCTCTTCTCTGCCTTGCGTTTTCTATCCCTTAATGACACTAAGAAGGGGCACTTTTCCCCTAATGCTGTGGGATGCATTGCCTGGAGAAAGCCCCATGCATGGATATGGGCTACTCTCTGCTCGGAGCACAAGGGATGGATTCTGGATGGGTTACCAGGGGGAACTTGAGCAGCCCCTCTTGCAGCTCTGCGTGCCCAGGATGTAGGAGCTCACCCAGGATGCAGCAGCCGGCACATCCCCATCTCCGGGCTGCTGCTTGACAGGTTAATGAAAATATTCTACCAGCTAATTAAACTTGCTTGACACTGACTATGTCCACAGGTTAATTAGAAAAAGCATGACAGGTATTGGCTTGAGCCCGAGCAGCTCCCAGTGAGGCAGAACCAGTATATGGAGGGAGAAGGCAAATTCCCTGGGCTGGAGAGAGCTGGGGTAGATGGAAGCACCCTCTTCATTCTCTCCTGAGCATGGGTGGCTCCAAAGCTCCCCGTGTCCCTTCAGTGCGGCAGGCTTGGCTGAGACCCACAGACAGGCACAGAGACAAGGTGCAGGGCTGGCTCCAGAGGGACAGCAAGGTGACCTGGAGCACAACAGGATGCTGGTGGGTGGCTCAGTGAGCAGCAAGGCAAGGGCAGGCTCATCAGTGGTGGCTGCCGATGGGCACCAGCTTCTGCAGCCGCTGCTGCTCCAGACCAAGGAACCCCAGCGGTGGCACACACGGCTCTGAGCCTTCCCCAGCAGCAAGGGGCTGTGCTGCTGCTCCCTGCATTAGCCTGGGTGAGACCTTTCTGCACTGTGTGACCTCCTCTCTCCTCTGAGTGACCTTCCCTCTCCCCTGGGGCAGGGGGCAGAGACAAGAAAGCAAGAAGATTCCCACTCCCCAGCACATAGATGTACCATTCTGGCTTCCCTGCGAGGAGCAGCAACAACTTCTTGCTTCAAAGTCTGCCAAAAAGCAGGATCAGATGCCAGGAAAGTAAAATAAGAGCCTAAAAGAGGCCTTTTTTTTTTTTCCCCAGCAGGATCAGTCTGCAGCCTGATCAGCGGACCCACTTACGGGGACGCTTGGCTGCAGCTCTCCAGCTGTGATGACATCGTGTCTCTTCCTATCTCATCACAGTGTTTGCACCACTCTCTCTTCGCAGAGGAGCTGAGATGAATCATTCTTCTCTCCCCCTGAACATTCACAAGCACAAAGCCCCCTCCTCAGTGGCCCCTTCCTCTGTGGCCCTGGCTTTGCTCTTCCCTCCCATGGTGGAACAGGTGGGGTCCCATTGCACCCAGGGGTTCCTGCAGAAAGCAAAGTTGGGAGCAGCTGGGGGAAAAGCTTCTGAATTCTGAAACCAGGGTGTTGTTCAATGAGGGGATAAAAAGGATCCGTCCCACTAGCCCAACCACCAGCACAACACAAATGTCAACCAAAAGTGAGCCACAAGATGCTGCTGGTTGGGAATCCACCTACAAAATATTAGATAGAGTAATTTATACTATGAACTGCTCTAAGTCCTGGGAGCTGGATAATGCTGCTCTAAGTCCTGCTCCTGGATAATGCTGAGAGAAAAATTACCAAAAGTACCCAAAATACTCTGATTATTGCAAAGATTGGATTTTTCCCTGTCTGAGCTGATGGACATAGAGAAGCCCTGTGGGACAGGAGTAGCTGGTGATGACCATCCAGTCTCCAGGCCACATCCAGATTGGACCAGCACACTGCATGGAGTCGTGCAACACCCTCCAGATCTAAGTGGTCTTGTGAAACCCTGTGGTTGCCCAGCTCTTGCAACAACTGAGGAAACCTCCCAGCCATGAACACTGGAGAACTGTTGCAGGGGGTGATGCCTGAGTGTGGTGAGAGCCTGAAATGATATCCAAAGGGGGGCTGCATCCTGCTAATGAGAGGAGGAAACCAGGCACTGAGCCTGGCACTGCTGTCCCCAGGCATGATGGTGGCTAGGGAGGGACAGGCAGCAGAGGGAAGCCAGGAAGGTACAACTGGGTGTTTGCTGCAGGGAAGGAAATGCTGTGAAAAGCATAGAAAGGGATTTTAAAAGACAGAGATGAAGGAGGGAGATGAGAAAAAGAGGATGCGGAAAGGAAAAGAAAAGAGGAGAAGAGACAGCCATGGCCTACAGGGTGTGAATTTTCTCACTGAGTGATGAAGGCAGCAGTGAGGCACCAAGCAAGCAGTAAATAAGCGGACATTAGTCCCTCCGGAGAGGCTACACCCTCCTGGCCCCAGGCTGCACAGCCCTCTGCCCCACGCTCCCGCCAGCCACACCAGTTGCCCATCCCTTCCTACACCTGCTGGGAAGCTGAAGCTCTTCCCCCAGCACGGCACGGCCAAACCTACCCATGTCCCTCCCGGCTCCTTGGAGGTGACACTGGGTGTGGGCTTTGGCTGTGACCCCACGAAAGGAACCGGCACCTTCTTCCACATATCCCACAGACAGAAACTTGCTCCTTACCAAAATAAACCCTTCTCCCTCACCAGAAGAGCCAACACCAACTATTTCTGTTGGCAGGCTGAGGCTCCACTCCCCCTTGCAGGACCGTGCAGCAGCTGCACAGCAAGTGCCAAAGCACCACAGAGCAACAGGGTCTCCCCAAAATCAGACCCCCTTGTCACAGAGCAGGAGCTTGGAACCAGGAGCCTGACAGTCAGGACAGGTTTGTTTCACAAACGATTTGCAAAAATTGAAATTATTTTCTATCTGAATCAATGAAAACATGTAGCTGTCTCCAAACGTGTCTTAATGGCCGGAGAATGGGCAGACTGGGCTGACGGGGTTTTCTGTAGTTCCCAGCTTTACTCTTCACTAATTTTATCATTATTACTATTTCTGTATAAATTTTCAAGCCAAAACCATCACTAGCCAAGCAGATGCACTTTTTTCTTAGCAGTCATCAACATCAACTTCCAAATGATGCACAATGCGCACTCCCACCCCCACCTCTGCTTGCCAAGCCTGTGCCACTCAGCCCAGCTCTCCCAGCAAACTCTGGCAGAGGAGAACCAGGAAAATCCTTCCCTGCCAGCACAACTCCAACTGGGGACGTGTGTGCAAGGGGTTGGAGAGGGATGGAGAAGAGATGCCCAGACCACGCTGCAGCTCAGGGTCAACAGGGACAGTCCCCAGTGCCATCCCCTCCCTGCTGGGAGCAGGAGACCAAAGCCACAGAGGCTGCAGAGAGGGGGGAGCGGCGAGGTGCGGGATCCATGCAGAATCCATCCAGTTCATACACAGCCAAATGCCCAACCCTGCCAGCACCCGCACCGACTCCCAACCCGGCTCACACACCCTGCACTGTGGGTGCTGCCACAGAGACCTCAGGTCCCCACGGATGCCCTCCTGCTCCTTCCTCTTCCCCACTTTGCCAGACCCTCCTGGGGCAAATGGGGGATGCTGCCCATGGGGGAACAGCGTGGCCGGGGGTGTCCCTGCAGACCCTGCTCAGGGCTGCCCCTTGCCACCCCTAACCCTAAACCAACTGCTCCTTCAGCTCAAGAGAAAGGGGTGGAGGAAAGTCATTGCCTGCAGTATCATGCACGCTTCACCCCAGCCACGCTCAGCCCCAGCTCCTGACCAAAACACTGGCCAGTGCCCCTCCACCCCAGTCAGAACGAGGTTTGGGACCGCAGGCTCATCTCAGCCCCGACATCCCCCCAGGACAGCACTCACCCACCCCAGCTCCACTTTCTGCCCACTCTGCCTGCCCCTGCCTCCCCGTACCACCCTCACCACGCTGGTGACCAGCACGCCTGTCCCCAAGGAGGGTGTCCACGCCACAGGGTTATCCACGCCACGGAGTTATTCCCACCACAGAGGAGCCACCACAACCATTACCTGGGTCTCAGAGAGATTGAGCTGCCGTGCTAGCTCCGTCCTCTCCCTGCCCACCACGTACTGGCAGCGCTGGAACTCCAGCTCCAGGCGGTAGAGCTGCTCTGCCGTGAAGGACGTCCGTGTTCGCTTGGGCCGGTCCAGGTCCAGACCCTTGGGGAGCACGATCTCCCGGATCGTCCCTTTGGCATCTGAGAGGGAAGTGGGGAGAAAGACCATCAGGAAAAAATCAACAGGGAGGAAAAAAGCTGAGGAAAGGGAGGCTGGGGGAACTGGTTCAAAACAGACATTACTGGGGAAGGACAAGCAGAATTAAACATCGGCTACGCAATCAGGGCTGGTCTGAGTGTCTGGACTCGCTACAGGAATAACTAAGAAATCCCACAAGCCGTGGCTAAAACAGGCGGCATCCCACAGTTCATTTGTCCCCTCTGGCCCCAAATGTTGCAAGTTTATAAACCTCCAGGAAACAGTAACACGTCTGCGTAAAAATGGGGATTTTTTTTTTTTTCCCCATGAGATAAATAGAAATCAAAAAACAGAGCATTTAATCACATCTAATAACAGCTTCTGAAAACCAAAAGCAGAGAACAACGCTACACCAAGAAAGAGTTCAAAGTAAAGATTTTTTTACTGGAATTATTTTTTTTATTTCTGTCCTTCCTTGGAGATAGTGGGGGAAAAAATTATCTCTATTACAATTCCCTTTCCAGAATTACTCTCACTGAAGGAATATTTTTTTGAAAAGCAGCATCTCCTACTTTGGAGCAACTCTCTATTAAAGGAGAAATTTTGGAAGTGCTGCACACCCCAAGCCATTCATGGCAGCACATTTTATGAGACCGGGACTATTGCTGCCCACGGCCGGACACAGAGAAACAAAAGCTAGAGGGTTTACCTCCCATATTAGCCCCACACAGCCTCTTCCACGCTGTCAGATGCCGCTTGTGGCCCCTCCAAAGGGACCACGGCTTTACTTTCCACTGACAAAGGACAAGCTCTCCCAGAAAAATCCAGAGTCCCAAGCCCCGAGGTGCCAGGACACCTGCCCCAGCTCTGTGGGATGAAATGTGCCCAGTCACCCCCCTGCCAGACACCGATGGGCTCTGTATGCTCAGCACCAGGTATTAAAAAATAGCCTTGGAAATTTCCTGCTGGGTTCCTGCCAGACGCCAAACCCCTTGTGCTCCTTGTCCCTTGTGCTGCTTTTCCGTAAACACCAGCAGCGCAAGCAGAGAGACCGGTTTGGTTGACCACCAGCCACAGAGCTCCCCATTTCTGCCCCGTGGCTCTCCTGCAGGTTAAAAACCAGCCACAGAAGCCACATTGGGTGAGCAACCCCGAGCCCAGAGAGACCCAAGGTTCCTAGCAGCTCTGGCTAGAGGTAAATTGCTTTCTCTCTTTCTGGCTGACTCAGGCATGGAAGAACTATAAAATTGCTGGGACGGGAAGGGGGGAAATAGGAAGCAGCAGCTGGGAGCTGGCATGGTGGGAACAGGACTGGGGAGTGAGCATAGATGTGGGAGACGGACCCTGAAGACAGTTTTCCATGGGCATGTTGTATGCTACACGGCAGAGGCACGGCATGGCCAGCCTATTCCAGGCTGGAGAACGGTGCTGCAGGAGGCACCAGGGCAGCAGAGATCTTGGAAATGCCAGGGTGGAAGAGGGTCCTGTGGGACCAGGAGTGCGGACTCTTATCCAGGGTAGGCATAAGACTGTCAGAAAGGAAAGGGGTTGTAGGTGGACTGGAAGTTATCTCTGGTGGTGTATCTGGTGGAATTTTGACACCAGCCTGGGAACCATTTTGCAAGGAGAAGAGCTTTTGCAGGGATGATGCCCAGACCACGTCCGCACTCCCAAGCCCACACTGTGGTCCCCTGACACAACAACAGCCAGGCTGCCAGCAAGGAGCAGCTAACAGAGACGCTCATGCTTTGCAGCTGCAGCTGCAAGTATCTGCCCCTCTGCCCTCGCCACTCTGTACGGCACTGCCAGCATTATTATGGGTATTATTTATTGTTATTTCCCCCAGCAGCTGGGCCATGGGGTGGGGGGAGCGGGTTGGGCACAGCAGCAAAGGGAAGGGGACATAGCCCATGGTGCCAGCTTGGCACGGGAGAGGAAAAACCCCTCACTTCATCCTCTCACCTCCCCTGCAGCGCAGGCAAGTCACAGCCCTAATTGCATGCCAAAAACCTTCCCCCTGCCCTCCTGTGCAGGTTTCGGGGGCCCCACAGCCATCCTCCCATGCAAAGAAGGGCATAACACCATCCTGCCGGAGGAACTCCCTCCTTAGAGCCTTCTCCCATCAGCCGCTGTATCCCAGACCCCCAACGCCCACCAGGTCCTGCTGTGGCTGCCCAGGGTTTTCCAGCAGCCCTTGGCCACCCCAGCGGGGGCTCGGTGACAGGTTCTGCTCTTGGGGACCAGGACACACCAGACGGCAGCACATCCAGAACAAGGTTTGGGACTGAAATCACGCTGAAAGAGGTCTGGTGCCAAGGGGATCAACCTCTCCTCTGCCTTGGCAGCTAAATACGACAAGGCAGGACAAGCAGACATGGCTGGGGAGTAGGAGGGAATGTGAGCTGGCATTGGTTTTGGGGAACAAACCCCCAATGGTGAACAGTGATTTTACAGCCTGCACACCCTCTGCAGCGCAGCATAGCAGGCATAGGAAGGGCATATCCTGCACACCGACGCATGCAGCAGAGCCAGGCACACACAGACACCCCTGTAAGCCCAGGGACACATCACGCACACCCGTGTGCACGAGGGACACTTCTCCCCTACACAGTGCCACAGCATAAACACCCGCATATATGGGGTTTCTGCACCGACATAGCTGCCAAGGCATTTCTGGAGCACACAACCACCCTGACAGCCTCAAGCACATACCTCCGTCCTTCCCCATGCCTGGGGCTGGTGGGGACATGGTGGCACACACAACTCGGGACATACTTGGGGGGCACAGGAGCACCAGCCCTTCTCAGTGCAGCCCAAACAGCACCGGCAGTGCCCTAGAGCTCCCAACATCCCGCCTGCACTCCCCTGGACACAGTGCTGGGGCAGCTCCTGGGAGGTAACCGGGAGGGTTGGAGGGGGTAAGCACCTCGGATCTGCCCCCCCCTTCCCTTCCAGCCGCCCCTGGGGCAGCAGCCTCCACACTTCCAGCGGGACCGCCCCAGCGCTGCCCAGCTCCTCCGGCAGCCGCCGGCGAGTCTTTGTCCCGTTAATCCCCGCTAAGGACCGGCCCGCTGCCGGCTTGCAGTTCCCGTCCCTGCCCGCGTCCAACGGCACCCGCCAGCCTTGTCACCTCGACGGGAAGGGGATGGGCCGGGTGGCCAGGGTCGCTTCCGTGGGCAAAGCTACCCTGTAGCTACCGGCTAGTCCCCGGTACCACGGGGCCGCTCAGTCAGCGGACTGAGCCCGGCCAAGCCCCGGGACAGCACCGGGACGAGGAAACCCCCCCTTCGCCCCCCTCTGTCCCAGGGCACGGGGGCTCCCGCCGCT
>VZRU01012342.1:107016-128512 GCA_013398155.1 Pedionomus torquatus
AGGGGCAGTGCAGGAATGGCAGGAGAGATCTGCCAGGATGAGAGGAGGCTACGGGGCCAATAACCAGTGTTGCGCCGCAGGTTCAAACTCTCACTTGTGCCTATGGGCAAAGCATCACCCACCTGGCCTCTGTTAAGTCCGGGTCTGCACAAACAGCCACCTAAAATAAAAAGTCCTGGCTTGGGACAGCCCTGGAAGGTTCTGCTGGTTTCTGTGCTTATGAGAGCAGAAGTTTCAGGCTGAGTTGTTGCTTGACTCCAAGGAAATGTTTTGGGTTGGATTCAACATCTCCGGGAGCTTTTAACATTCACATATGTAGAAGCAAAGTAAGCTTTCAAGTGAAAAATCAATTTCAAATGCACAAATCTCACTTTTAAATTTAGGAAATGCTGGACTGAAGTGTTTTAAGCATTTTGAGTCACTGATCCCAGACGCTTCATTAGTTCAAGAGCCAGACAGTGTTTTCTGCAGTCCCAGATGAGAAAAGCGACTTAAATTATTCCTGTGACACAATAAGCAATAAAGTACAATGTAATGTGATATGACATGGCAATGCTCGTGCTATGCTGCCAGGGAGCTGCGCCCGCAAACGTCGCTGGGCCCTGCTGCTGTTGAGCAGTGGTGGAGCCAGCCCAGGCTGCTCTGCTGAGATGGGCCATGAGCTGCCGCAGCCCTGAGGCCAGGCGAGGGATGCCCTGTGGACTGCAGGTTACCTGCAGTGTCTCTCCCACCCTGGTTGCTGCCACAGCCCACCTAAGCCGTCCTCATGAGATCGGACCCAAAATCCAGCTCAGCCTAAACCCTGTGCTTTTCCTGAACACAGTGTCCATGTTCTCCCCTCTTCCTCAGCGACAAAAGACCCCCACCTCAGGTCTGAAGCTGTGACAGCCCTGTCCTGACTCAGGGTGATGCTCTGACCCTGCCAACAGTACATGTGGCACAGGCAGTGACCGGCTCAGCAGCACTGTCCTGCAGGCACCTGGGATCCTCCAAGGGCATCCTGGTCCCATCACCGCTCCCAGGGATGCTGGGTCCTGACAGGCCTAGACAGTGCAGCAGCATTCCAGGATCTTCTAAATACTCCATTGGGTCCCGTGCTGTGTGGCAAAAAGACTTGGGAACTTCATACTTCTATGATTCTGTGACTCTGCAGTCTGGGGTTGACTGGGGCCTCACTGTGTCCCCATGGACAGGACCCAGCTCCTCTAAGCTCAGGGGGGACGGATAGGACCCAGGGGATGCTGGCTGTGTGCAAAGGAAATGTCACCGCCCTCACCCAGCTCCAGCACACTGAGGTTCTGACCAGCCCACAGCTGCCCCACACTGCAGGGGCAGTGTGTGCAAGCAGGGCTAGTGATGGGGAGAGGAACCTCCCCCATACCCCTTTACAGGAGCACCAGGAGGACAGCAGGCTGCAGAGCTCCTCCCTGGAGCCCTGGGGATGCTCCTGGAGGGCTGTCACTCCACAGGGAAGAAATCAATTTGTGCTGATGCTGCTGCAGCCTCCCATGGCAGACAGCTGACATCCGGCTCAGCTCTCACCTTGCCTCTTTCTTCAAGACCTCTCAGGGCATCCCTCAGGCCAGGGGGATGACATGAGAGTACTTGGATGTTCAAGCATCGCCCAGGTCAGTGTAAAGTCATGGAGGTGCCAAGCCACTCTTGCCCCATCCCAGCCAGGATCCTGAGGTTGCTTTTGCCTTCCCGGGCATGGGGGCCAGGCAAGCTCCATATCTTTTGCTGGCAGCTTCACCAAAGATGTGGAGACCAGCTCCAGGTAGACCCTGCCACAGGGACAGGGATCAAACCCTCCAGCTCTTCCAGCTACAGGCAGCTGTTCTCATGTTGGGGCCACCTTCTTACACCCAGAGGAAGCCAGGCACCCGTGGTACGAACAAAGTGTCCCTTTGCACCCACCTGCTACAATGCAGGAATGGGCTGAAAGCATTTTCCTGGTGACAGACTCAGAGAGGGTTTCACCACTGCAAGCAGGAACCTTATCTGCCCCCAGCACAGGCTGGGTGGGGAGGTGGTGGTGGCCCCATTAATGTGCCTGCAGCCCCCATGGCTGGAGCTAAAAGTTTTCTGTCTGTAGCAGACAAAGAACCCTTCTTGCTGTCAGTGCCAGAGCTGCTGCACGTCTGAAGGGCTGTAACGCAGCGGGGGACAGACAGCACCACTCCCCTGGGGACACGGGGCTGGAGAGGGGAGCAGTGAGCAGGCAGCAGCTGGGAAGGATCAGAAATGCTGGAGGGCATATCAGCTCTGCTCCTGCCCTCCTTTCCTGGAGCAGGGAGCGATCCCTGATGGCTGAGACCCCAACTCTCCTTCCTTGGGCTATGCTCCACAAGTAACCCCCTCAATACACCCACTTTTAAGATGAAAAGTACAGTTGGCTCTCCAGCTTCGCATTAGCCATGGCTTTTCAGGAGCCATCCCACAAAGAGCCAGCCTCACCACAGCTGTCCAGCAGCAAGTGGGACCCATCTCCCCTGTGGCTTTGGCAATGTCCCTCCCTCCCTCCCTCCCGTCCCCTCACTGTCGCTCTGGACCCTTGGGAGCTGCTTGAGCTCTGTGGGATGAGCCCCTCGGCGCCAGGAGGTCCTGCTGCTGGTGACACCGACAGCTGGGGGATGGAATGGTGCCTGCCGAGAGCTGCCACAGGGCAAGAAATGGCTTTCCCATTCATGAGAGGTTTTGTGAAGAATAACAACTGCGGCTTTGGATGGAAATACTCTGATTTGGGGTTTCTCTTCAGTTTTCTGGCAGGGAAAAAGCGCTTTCTGCCAAAACTGCTGGTAGTAAAATGTCGACTTGAAAATCCGAATGCTTGCAGGGGGAGCTAAGAGAAAGCAGCTTCTCAGAAATTTTTAAGGCATCCTCCCATGACACAGTTTTCCCTTGAATGGTGCACTCACCTCACTGCTGCCCAGCCCCAGGGCAGCGAGGGGCCAACCTGGGACACTCTGGGGCCATCACTGCCTGGGAGACAGGGAACCCCCACGTTCCTTTCATCCCCCCTCCCCAGAGACCCCTCCAGAAGCTTGAAGCCAAACCAGTGGGGCCACGCTTGGCTGCTGTGGGGCTACGAGACACTCCTGACCCACTCCCATCTCTCTCTCACACGACGCACAGGGCAGGATGCTGAGTGCAAAATGAAGGACATGTTTAAAAGTGCTCAGGGATGGCCGCTGTCAAGACGATGTCCCCAACATGGCTCTCACCTGCATCACATTACTAACAGCGGCCAAGATTGCGGGGAAGAAGATAAAGATCCTTCCTACGCCGCTCAGCTCCCTTGTTCCTGGCTGCAGACACTTTGCTACATCATTTTTGCATTTTGCTCATCTCGTTTTCGCCGCTCACGGTTATCAGGACCTGAAACATCATCAGTCTCAGGAGCTGTAGCTGGAGGCCCATGGGATTCCCCGCTTCCCACCATGCTGCCATGGCTGCTGGGTCTGTGCTGAGCAGAGCCAGGACACAGGACGGTGGAAAGGTCTGTTTTGGTTTCAAATCCTCTTTTTTCCTTCCCAGGGAGTGCGGCAATGGCCCAGATGGCTGGGGATGCCCGGGGGAAGCAGCTCTGCAGGGGCTTCTTCTCCCCAGGTCCTAGGCAACCACCTGGGAGTTGGGTGTGAGATCCCAGGGAAATTCAGAGCAGCCCAAATCCCTCTAGCTTCACCCAGCAGTACCGCTTAAAGGGAGCCATGAGTGCAGGGTGCCCTTGTTCTGCCCCAGAAGTGCCCTGCCCACCCCAAGCGGAGTCTGAGAGGCAGGAGACCTCAGCAGCATCCATGGGTGAACCAGGGAAAGGTCAGGTCTGGGCTGAGCAGCCCTAATAGGAGTAGCCCCTCTTGCCGCCCGTCTGCCAGCCCTATTTCCAAGCAGTCAGCTCTGCCCAGGTCTCCAGCTCTGCCGTTGGGCACAGCATGGCATCCGCCTGCAGGGTGGGTTAGTGGGGAACACGATCTCCCCCAGGATGTCAGAGAGCTAGGAAACCAAGGCAGTGGACAGGCAGGCTTGGCACTGGTGATACTGTAGAGGGATGATGCTGCAGTGGGGTGATGCCAGGGTGGGATAAGGCCATAGCAGGGCAATGCCATGGCATGACTCTGCACAGGTCCTGCAAACAAGGAGAGAGAAATGCTTCCCCCATGCAGATGACTGTGATGGGACTTTTCTTGACTAAGCCCCCAGAGCCCCAGAGGGTGGCAAAAATCCCAGGCAAATAGCAGCTCCCTGCTGCAGCCCCCATGTCCAGCAGCTGTCCTGGCCCCATTGTCTCCACATGTCTGTGGCCACCAGCTCCCAGTGCCTGTGGAAGAAATGGGGTCTCTGGGGGCCCAGCGCAAATAGGAGATGGGCAGCCCCACGTACACAGCCCTGTGATGGCTTTACCAGCAAATGAGGGCCACCTAGACCATCACTAGTGGTGGTGGTGGGGCGATGGAGGCAGAGACAAGGGCGCAGCTGGACACTGGGAGGGGACCCAGAAGTCCTGAGCTGCTACGCTTGTCCTCCCGTAGCCCTGTGCCTCCCATCCAGGCCCTCTCAATGGATTTATTTTCCTTTCCAGAAGAACTCCAGCTGACCCGGTTCAGGAAATACTCGCTGACTGGTGGCAGGAGCCGTGGGGAGTGGGGGGAAGCACAGCACCGGCTCCACTCTATGTGTCTCCATGCCAGGAGCAGCACTCATGTCTTCTTGTTAGCGGCCAATGCACCAGCCTGGCTGGTTAATGTTTTCCAGACACCCAGCTGATGGGGGCTCAGAGCTGGGACAGGTACCACCGGACACCCCCACATCAGCTCGCCCCAGTGTTGCCTGACCGTACATTCTCCTCCTTCTCCTCTATCATGACAGGGACCCCAGGGCTGGGACAAGGACCCCAGGGGTCTGGCTGGGTCGGTGGGTGGTGTTTGACATAGACTGTGCCAGCAGCCAGGGCCGGGCAGGGAAAGGGAAGAGTCCAGGAAGGAAGCTGGCATTGCCACGGGCCGAGGGACAATGCTGGGCCCGGGGAGATGAAAGGTCTGATGAGGACCACGAAGGGGTTGTGTGCTGCTGTGGTTTCCTGGGGAAGCTGGGGACGCGTGTGCACATGTGTGTGCGTATGTGCATGCCTGTGTAGGGTGTGTTTGGCAGGAAAGGGCGGTTGTGCAGGGCTGTGCAGGGCTTTTGTTTGCTTTGTGCCTGTGTGTGAGGACAAGAGCACATGTGGGGCTGCCCCTCTCCCAGCATCAGCCCCATGCCAGGGAGCCAGGTAGATCATGGCTGAAGGGGGTCACAACTGGACCAGGTGCTCATCCCCACTTGCACCCCAAGGCCAGCTCAGCAGCCCGTACGGCCCCCCAGCGGGCAGGGAGGGGTGGTCAGGGGGCAGCCGCAGGCAGCTTTGTGGGGCTCAGCTGATGACAGCCAGGTGACTGCATACCCTGCCCACTGCAGCCCACCCTGATGCCTCCGGCACAAGGGTGATGGGGAAAGCGAGGCACAGGCTGTTTCCTGCCAGCTGTTTGCTGACAGCCTGTCCCAAACCATGTGCAAAACAACCACAGATGGTCCCTGTGGCTTTCCATCTCCCCGTGGTTTCTGTGGGAAGCTGGAGTGGGGGCTGCCAACACGAGAAGCCCCCCTGGGCTAGCACTCAGCCACTGCAGCAGGGTACAAGAGTGCAGGTAGGAAGGGGCGCAGGGGAATACTGGCCAGGGCAGCAAGATTGTGCCACCTTGGAGGGATCCAAAACAGCCCAAGGGGGGACCATGTCTTGGCAAGGAAGAGTGGGGCTGGACGGGATGGCCAACAATAGGAAATTTCGTAAATTGGCTCATACCCACCTCGCCTGACCGTCATCATCATGAACTCCTGCAAGAGCTGGCCCCGCCAGCAGCTCTGCCCCTGGCTGGAGGCTTGGGCTGTGCTGTGAGAAGGAAGCGAGCTGGACCTTCCCAGGCTGGGTGTGCTCCTTCCCTGCTCCCGGTGTGGGGAGAAGGGGGTCTGTGGGCAACAGCATCCCTTGCCCCATGGGATCCCTTTGGCATCGAGGTCACAAAGACTTTGGTCTGATCGTGGCACCTTCCTTCACCCCTGTTTGCACCAGCTCCACTGCCTACTTCTCCATCCTGCTCCCCCAGCCCCATGCAGGGATGCCTGGTGATGGGACATGGTAGTGGTGATATTACCCTCCTCATGCTGCAGATCCTGGCCCATGAAGGACCAGCTCTCCAATTTACTTGCCCCAGAAGGTGCTGCCAGCCTTTGGAAGAGCTAACTGGGTGAACTGGGCAGACAGGCTGCCCCCAAACCTGCCAGGCTATGCTCTCCCCGTGGCTGCTCCGGATCCCGGGGAGGGGGCACTGATGCTGGTCCCAGGAGCAGCAGGGGGTGCCCGGGTGGGGAACGCACCAGCCTGGTGTGTTCCCAGGCTTGTTCTCCCCCCTGGCAGAGAGCGTGCTTTGCCTCCTGGCCAGGGACCGGTGCTTGCTTCCCAGCTCCAGTTCTACGTTCTCCGCTCGGGCTTCCTGTCTCACCGAGGCATTTCCATGGGCCTTGCCTCAATTACCGGAAAACGCTACCTCATCTCTTGACGGGGCGCCAGGGAAGAAAACACAGGCGTAGCCCCCTCCGCCCCTCTCTTCCCCTTCTCCTCCTCTCCCTCCAGAAGTTTCCCCGGCTCTGGGGCAGTGATGCAGGGCAGGGCTCTGGGGGGGTAACGAGACCTCCATGCTCCTGCCACTCACCCTGTCACCTCGACCCCCACCAGCCCTGGTACAGCCCGAGTACGGCCCCACTAGTACAGCCCCAGTACAGGTCCAGTACAGCCCCAGTACAGCTGGGCACCTGCTGGTCTTGCAAAGTGGCTTTTTCTGTCCAGCTGGTGCAGGAACCAGGATGCAACACATGTGTGCATGTATGTGCGCATGTGTGTGTGAGCCTGTACATGTATGTGTGTGTGTACAGCCTGCTCAGGAACATATGGCAACCATTCCTAACTCCGTACTTTGCCCAGCTCCTGCCTGACCTGCCTGCAGCTGCTGCCTGCTCAACCCTCTCCAGCCCAGCAGGCATCCAAGCACCTTGTAGTCTCTTCCCAGTTCCCAAACTCAGTCACCGCTACAGCATGAAGAGGAGGGAGCCGGCAGCAGACTGGCAGATACGTGTCTGCGTGTGGGCAGAAGGGATGCACAGGTATAGAGGGTCAGGAGATGTATTATATGTGCATAGGTGTGGGGGCAGATGGACAGACAACCAGCACATCACAGGCACACCTGGCTCACCAGCCCTTTTCCACACCCATGAGGGAGAGTCCCCTAACACCCTCCCAGGGCACAGTCCAAGGAAGCAAGCATGGAACGTGGCCCTCAGGCTGCACTGGCCCTGCGGGGCCCGTCACCAGGGTGTCTGGGCTGCCCAGCCCAGGGAGAAGAGCAAAGACCCAGCAGCTTTGCCTCCAGAGACCTGAGCCTCTGGGAGGGACTTGGGCTCTATGCCAAGAGCTCAGCTCCTCACTGCTGCTTCAGCATTCAGCCTCCCACCCTCTTCAGGGTTTGGATGTCCCTGTGGCAGGGCAGGTGGTGGCACGGGATGGTGCTGCCACAGGAGCCTTTCTGCTCCCTCCCATGTGCCCCCACCAGTGTCAGCCCGTTGCTTGCAGCAAATCATCCTGCATGTCCTCCTCCAGGCCACTGCACCCACAGGCAATGCCCATTCCCAGCCACAGGGCTTTCCATGCCCATCCTTTGATCACACCCAGCTTGCAGGTAGTCCTGCCCACAGTCCTGCCTCTCAGCTGGGCCACCCCAAAGCTTCATGCCCCTGAGGGATAATCCCAGCAAAGATACCAGGGTTTCCCCTGGTATGTCTCCAGCAGCCCAGAGCCTCTGCTCCTCATGACAATTTAAGACCTCCTAGATAATCCCCTAGGGATCTGATTTACATGTACCCTGTTAATTTTATATACCTTAATTTTATATACTTTTGCAGGTTTTTGATAATACCACCCCTCCAGGCTGCAGCGATTTGCAGGTCAGGGGCTTCAATGATCTCAATGATCCAAATAATCTTAATGATCCCAGTGATGTCAGCAATCCAAATGATCTCAGTGATCCAAATGATCCCAATAACTTTCGTGACCCAAAGATCTCAATGATGTCAATGATCCTAGTGATCTAAATGACCCCGGTGATCCCAATGATCCAAAAGATCGCAATGATCTCAATGATCTGCCTGTGCCTGGGAATTTTCCGTGGATGGTTTCTTCTTGGGCATAGAGCCCTCACCTGCCTCCTGCTCTCAGGACACCTTGGCACTGCTTTCCTGGCACAACCTGAGCCAAAGCCCCATCTGGAGGGCAGTATGACTTAGGGGGGGGGGGCTGCAGGGCTGTGAGAAAGGGCTCTGGAGGAGTCAGGAGGTGGCTGGATGTCTGGACAGATCGGCAGAGAGCCAGCGGTAGGGGAAGACGGACAGAGAGCCATGGGGCTCCATCTGATGTGTCAGCCAGAATGATGAGAGTAACAAAAACTGGGAGAGAAACATGCATGAGGACGGAGAAAAGAAATTTAATGGTGTGACGGCACCAGCAGAGGATTGTCAGTGTCTCTTCTCTCTCCTCCCAGCATCCTTGTCCCCAGCTGTTTTGGGAGTCTCACCCCCCTCAGGGGTCTGTCCCCCGTCGGCAGCCTGTGGTCCCCCAGCTTGGGGAGGCTGCAGTGAGCCCATGGCTGAGCGAGGAGTTTAGGTTTCATTCCCAGCGGCGGCGCTGGCCCTGCCTCCTCCTCCTCCCGCTCCCACATCTGCAGCTGGAATTGCAATTTGAGGCGCTGGCTGGGCTGGGCGCCGGCCGGGAGTGGGAGTGGGAGGAAGGCGCTCGGGGAAGCCAGAGGAAGCCAGAGAGCGAGGGGCTGCACGGTGGGGCCGGCTGCGTGGGCAGGCCGGGGCCAGAGCTGCTGGGCATCACCAGCAGCTGCGGGCAGGAGGGCATTGCTGGTGGCGGTGGGAGCCAGCACCAGCCGGCACAGCTGGAGCGAGAAGGCGGTGGCTGGACTGAGGGGTCCCCAGACTGTCCCCCCCCCGCCCAGAGGTAAGCGGCTGTGGGGCGTCCTGGGAGCTGGGGACCAGCAGAGGCACCACCTGAGGTGTGGGGACTTGGCATCGCCTGGCTCTTCCCTCAGCCAGGGCAAGGGTGTCACCACCCCAGCTGTGAGCGAGCACGCTGGCACTGGGTGGGTGAGGGGTGGTCAGGACTCCGGGGGGCTCTCCCCAGTGAGGACGCGAGCTGCGGGCATGGGTGGGAGTGAGGATTGCTGATTGATGAGTTCCCCCTGAGCTTTTGCGGGCCCTGACCCCTGCGTGTCCTGTCCTGGGGAATACCGCCGTGAGCAGTGGGGATACCACCAGGAACCACGGGGATAGTGCCGTGACATGCCAGCACCGTGCAGGGGCAGGTGTGGCAGCTCTCACCAGGGCAAGCTTTTGGAGCATCCCACTGGCTCCTGCCTCCCAGCCATGGCCAAGCAATGGCAGTGGGAAGGGGAGAACTCCCACAAACGGCCATGGAAACCCGACGGCTTTCCCTGGAGGATTTGGGGGCTCCCCAGCCCCACAGACACACACACAAGAGGCTTGTGGGGACAAATGCCTCCTCCTGTTCCCTGCACATCTGGAGCCCAGCCCCACAGCTGCCCTGATCCTCCCCCCTCAGCAGAGGCAGCCTGAGCCGCGGGGACACCCTGCCCAGCGAAGCCAGCTCGGCGAGGCCATGCCGGGGCCCTGCCTGTCTCCCTGCCCAGCTCAGCTGCCCTGAAACCCTCCCAAACTTGTTTCCTTTCCCCGTTTCCGTGAGCCCCTGCAGAGGCGGAAATGGTGGAAAGTCCTCAAAAACGCTGCTCCTGCACAATTTGCCAGAGCAAGCGCTGGGAGCTGCTGGGACCCTCTCCCTGGCAGCGCAGCAGGGTCCCCTGGATCCGAGGGCTTCCACTTGTGTCCCTGAGAGGGTCCGTGGGTACAAGGCAGCTTCAGTCAGACAGTGATCACTGCCCAGGTTCTGCGTGGGGACGGCACTGGAGGACACAAGGGCTCAACGCAGGCATGTGACCCTCTCACACATCTGTACCTGGGGAAGGGGGAGGACCATTTGCATCCGCCAGCAGGGGATTGTGGGGGTGCTGTGCTCATTGGGTACCCCAAAGCCTCGCCAGCACCCATCCAGCACAGGGCGCAGAGGCTGGCTGCCCAGATCTGCACAAGGAGGGGCATGGGTGGACAAAACCCCTCGGAGGGCTGGAGGACACCTCGGCCCCTTGGTGTGCTGCCACCAGCTGTCAGGGTGGGCTGAGCCCACTCACCCCCCTCCCTGGGATCCCTGGCAGGGGCTTGGCAGCTTGGGGACAAAGGCAGCCATCAGGCAACCCCCTCTGGGGAGACACGCTGTCAGAGTTTGGTTTGCTGAGACAGAGGATTTCAGCCACACAGAGCCTGAGGGTCTGTACAGGTTCCAGACCAACTGTCTGGACCACCCCACGGTCACAGAGAAGCAGGGAATTAAACTGTTTAGTCCGCAGAGCTGAAGATCTTGCTTCTCCCTCTTGCTCAGGCTGACAGCTTTGCACATCAGCAGGACATGAGTGGTAACCACCAGGAGCTCAAACCCTGGGGACAGGAATGCAGAGGAGGTCCCTGTACAGCTCCCATCAGGCTGGGCTCTGGAGTGACAGACTGAGGGTTATCCTCCACCTGGTGCCAGTGCAGCAAAAGGGGTGTCTGACCTGCAGCCAGGACAAACAGACACCAAAAATGCAAGCTAAGCCCTGAGCTTCTGCCAGAGGAGACACAAATTCTCAGCATTGGAGGGGCAATCCCCAAAGTATGTCCTTGCAAAGTACTCTCACAACTTCATGGAAAGTCCATTTTTGGTGGAGAAGCCCCTCTGACAGCCTCAGCCTGCCAAATATCCCTGCACCGTGCCCTCTCAGGACCACCACATTCGCTGTTGCAGTTTGACCCGCAGGCTGCATCGGCCGCAGCTCCTCCTCGCTCAGCCCCTCACCGCCCACTCCAACCGGGTGGCCGGAGCAGAAGCCCCCACCCTGCTCAGAGAAAGGCTCGCCACCTGCCATTTTTAGCACAAGGATTTTTCTCAGGAGGCTGTCGAGAGCAGGATCTGGCCGACAGGCCGGCAGCGTGTGGGTGGGTTTGGCTTGGAGCAAAGCCTCTCCCTGATGAGCTAAGCCTTGTCCTGAGCCCGCAGCTCCGCAGGATGAAAGCAGCCGGTGCAGGGTAGGCAGCCTCAGAGGCGAGGGGATGCTCTCCCACGAGGCAGAGAGCCAGGAGCCAGATTATTAGCTGGGAAAGCAGATTGGAGCTGGTCAACGCTGAGTTGCAGCCCCTAGGACAGACATAGGTGCCTTCAGCCATTCCTGCTCCGGCCAGTGCAGCCACTGTGCTACAGGGAGTGTGGCCCTGGGCAGTGACAGCTTCGGCTAAGAAAATAACTTTAAAGGATCACCTGCCCTCAGTTTCTTTCTTAGATCAAGCCTGAAAGTCTGCAACCTGGACCCCACGCTGGTGGAAGGGCATTTTGCACACACCTGCATCACGCACATCTGCCTGACCCACTTAATGACAGGAACCCAGTCCCCCGTCTCCCACAGTGGCTGTGCCAGTGGCTGTGCCAGTGCCTGGCTGGTGCCAATCGTATGCGCACTCAGTCAGGAGCCACAGGCAGGGGGTACAGGCCGAGCCCCCACTCCTCTGCACCCTATTGCAACTTCTGCCCACGGGGATTGGGGTCTGCCACCTGCAGTTCCTGCTCCTGCAGGGTCCTGGGGGACGCTGGATCACAGTCGGCCCTATCCCTGCTGAGTCTTTGAGGTGGGGTTGAGCCTGGGATCATCCAGTAATGCTCAGGGGGTGAGGGGACCATGTGGACACCCCAATCTATGGCATGCTATGCACCCCACTGCCAAGCGGGCAGTCAGTCTCTCCGGGCACGTAGACCCTCGTCCCATTGTCCCTCCTCCTTCTCTTGCAGCCAGGAAGGTGAGGCCGCCATGGCAATGCTCCTGGAGCCTGGGATGCAGAGTCTCCGGATGGGTAAGGCTGCTCCCTAGGGAGGGTGCCCAGCAAGGACAGCTGTGGGTGGGGGGTCCCCTGTCCCTGCCATCTCCCCCCACCAGAAGGGAAAAGCTCTCTGCAAGTGTGACACTGTGGACTCCTCTCCCCTTGACTTCTTATGCTCTCTGGCGTGTCCCCCATGACTCCCCCAGCTGCCCGTCCCCTCTGCAGTCATCCAAGGAACCCTTTAACTCCCTTGCACTCATGGTAACCAGAACCAGCTGCTGCAGCATTAAGGAAACCTGACCCTTCAAACACAAGGCAGGGAGCAGCCGGAGCAGAGAGGCGACTGCAAGAATTAACCCCCTGCAGGGTCCTCCCAGATCACTGTGAGACTGGTGCCCACATGCTGGTGGGCACCAGCTCCGGACCCGCAGAAAAGATGCTTCATGTGTGTGGCTCCAAACTGGGTCTCCAGAACCCCAGGCTCAAAGCCTGGCTGTGCTGCCAGCTCCTTGCCCAGCCTGGACAATGCTTTTCCTTCATGGTGAGGGGACACCAGTGTCCCACCTCTGCAAGGCTCTGCCTGCACACGGAGACACCCAGAGGGATGTTCCTGTTTGTTGGGGATCAAATATTCATGCCAGAGACACAGGATACAGCAAAAGGCACTTACAGAGCAGGTGTGAAGAGACCAGGACCGTGTCACAGCAGGGAATGGCTGAGCCACCAGCACAGCCCCCAGGGGCATGGGGCACAGCACCCTCCCTGTCACTGCAGCACCGTGGCACTGAGTCCAGGGCAACTGATGTGCCAATGGCTCTGCTCTTGGCCAGCCAAGGAGATAAAACATTGGGGATCAGCCAGGACCTTCACTGCTAACCAGGAGGTGCCTGCACAGCCCAGCCCGACTCCAGCCCCATGGCTGCAGCTGTTGGGGGGCTCCCAGAGCACCCCCTCTACACGCTCTGGAGCCGCTGAGCTGCCCAAAGGATTTAGGGAGCTGCCCCTTAGGCATCCTGGTGCAAACTGGTCACAGTGGGAGCTGGAGTGGATTTGGCTGGACACAGATGCCAGCTACTGGCATCCTCTGGCAAAGGAGGTCTGGAGTTTTACACTTCCCTGAAGAAAGACTGAGGAGCCTCCTACAGCCCCAAACCTCTCTGGAGTCCACCTGGGACTGGGCACTGCTCATCCCTGCTCCCATGGGTCCAGATTCCAGCAAGGTCCCAAGAACAGGGAGCCAACACACCTAGCTGGGGAGGTGAGCCCAAAGCGGTGGTCTCAGCAGAGCCCATCGTGGACAGTCCCCATGTCACCACTGGGACCTCACATCCCATTCCCAGCACAGCCATACCCTGACCAGATCCAGGGCCAGCCAAGCCCCTTGGGAAAGGTGACACCGCTCCATCGGCTGCACCAGCCCCTTCCTGGCTGCCCCCTGCCAACAGCTGGAGCCTATCTAACAGACCGTGCTTTTGCAGGGTGGATGATTAATCCCTTCTGCTAATTGGAGCCATGTGTCAAAGGGAGTGCAGGCAGCCCCACACCACGGGCATACAGGACGGCCCCAAGTCTCACTCTGTCCCAGCAATGGCTAGGCTAGGGGCCAGGCATCCCACTGGGGCTTCTCCAGCAGTCCCAGCATGGGCTGACAGGCCAGGATTAGCAGGGAATCCCTGGGACAAGGCTTCTGCTGCCAGAGCTCTTGTGGGGGGCCCACCTAAGGAGGTGCAGAACTGGCTGGAGTCTCGAGGAAGAGGAAAGACTCACTAGGTCAGGCACTGCAGACCAAGGTGCCTGTCTCCATGCTCACTACAGTGCAAGACAGCACAATCCTCCCTGAGCTCTACACACAGACTAGACCTCTGAGTCCCAGAGTTATATGGGCTCACACAGGAGTTCCCAGGTCTCTTCCAATCTGGATTGTTCTGCAGCACAGCCACAGGTCTGAGATGGGCACAAGTCCTCCTGCCAAGGGCTGAGGAGCTGGATCTCCACAGCCTCAAGCTGCAGACACTTTCTCTGTCTTAGTAGCTCACCATGCTCTCTATCCAGTTTCCCCAACCCCATTCATGCTGGATATGACTATTTCAGCTGCTTACCCAGAGCAGACTCTGTCATCCATTGCAGCCATCCCTGTCAGCCACTGCCAAGCTGAACTAGCCTGTATTTATGTGATGACGGCTGTCTTGATTTAAAAATAGGCAGCTCTGGAGAACTACCATGTCCCTTGCTGCTGCAAACACATCATGGGATTTTAGTCCTGACTCTTGTGTCATCAGCTGCAAGGAGTCAGGCTCAGATGCTCCTTTGCCAGTTGAAAATCACTGCACTTCCACTTCTTTGATCCCCTTCCAACATACAAGGCAGGGTCTACTCCATCTCGGTTTGCTCCTCTACAGGAGAAGCATCTCCAATTGCAGCCACCTCCAACGAGTTTCTGTAGAGTCAACAGGGAGAAATTGAGCTTGCAGGTTCACCTGACTTACCTTAGATACTAGCTTCAGGATGAGACAACTCTTTCTCTGTGTACAAGTTCATCTTTAGTGATGGAGAAAACATTGAGCCCATGTCTTATCACCAACGCCGGCCCACAGCAGTGAGCTGAACTCCTCCCTGAAACACTATAACCACCTAATCTCAACCCACATTCTTGCTAAGCAAGAGCTGACATCCCCCAGCCCCACAGGAGAAAGTGCCTCAGTCCTACAGCTCTTCTCTGGCCACTGTCCCCACGGGCATGAGCCTTACACCATGAGGAAGAGATCCCTGTGAGCTTATCAGTGCTAATATCAGGTGCAATTGGTTTCAGCATCTCCCCCAAGGCATTCTTCACTTGTTAATTTAATCTGTTGGTTAGATCCTTTCTTACACATAGCTAAAAAAACAAATCATGGGAAGCCTCCAGAGCCCAGCAGTGGCCTGTGAGGAGCCCACTTGGAGCAGCCCTTGCAGCAGCTCTGACTCCTCTGTTGCTAAACTCCCATCTGCACCTGATGCGTGTTCTTTAGGATAAGCGTTGCCCTCCCCTTGGGGAAGGCTCTTCAGGAGGGGCTGGGGTCCATTCCCATCCCAGCCTCACCCTGCTGTGTCCTCAGGTGCTAACAGTGAGCGGGGCCTCACACCGTCCCCTCCTGGCTCCCCGGGCACGCCTCACGACAGCTGCAGCATCGCCCCACTGACGCCCTCCCAGTCACCGGTAAGGCTGTTGTGGGGTTCATGGGGGCTGCTAGGGTCTGGCTCCCTCATGTTGTCCCCTCCCTGATTGATGGTCTCCCCCCCACGGCCTCCACTCCTGGTCTGGTTACCATCCCTACCACACATCCCGGTATCAGCCGAGGGTTAGTCTTTCATCAGGGCTGATATATCTCCTTAGCTGTGGGGTTTATGGGAGAGGGATTTTTCCAGTGCAGGAGGTTAGCAGGAAGGGAGCTGGAGGAAGCACCAACATAAGTTGAACCCTTTGCAAAGCTCCCGGTCTCCACTTGCTCCTACCTGGACATCCCAGGGGACTGCCCAGTGTGGGAGGACGCAGGCGAGGAGCGTGTCGGAGCTGGTTCCTTCCCATTGCTCGCTGTCCTTGTAGCTCCCTCAACATGCACATTTCTGAGACAACCACTTCAGCCATGCTAATAGCTGATTTATTTTTTTTTTTTTCAGCTAGCTAATGTCTGCACTTATCAAATCTAGATACGTTAAAAGTTAATGAGGGCTTTTAGCTTTCCATGTCTGCCCCATGCGCTGAGAGGCTGCGGCAGGCGAGGGCGGCAGCGTGGGGCAGTGACAGGGGCACAGGGCTCGCTAAGCATTAGCAGCGTTTTTGCTGCTCTTTCAGCACTGCAGCTCCCCACCACATCCATTCGTGTGCCTCCATGGAGGTCGATCAAGAGGAGAGGGATGGGGATCCGAAGGTAGGACCAGAAAAGCATCAGCCGTAGGAGGCAGCAGCAGGAACCCCTTAAAGCACTCATAGAATCACAGAATGATATGGGGTTGGAAGGGACCTCTGAAGATCATCTAGTCCAACCCCCCTGCCAAAGCAGGTTGCACAGGAATGTGTCCAGGTGGGTTCTGAATGTCTCCAGTGACGGAGACTCCATCACCACTCTGGGCAGCCAATTCCAGTGCTCTGCCACTGTCAAAGTAAACAAGTTCCTCCTCACGTTCCTCACCCAGTCCAGGAAGGTCTTCTCTTGGATCACCCATGGGGACACCTGGGATGATGTCCCTTGGACCAAGATCAGGAGCAGGGAAGGTTTTGGGGATTCTCAGCTAAAATTTGCCAGAGTTTGAGTGTGGAGGGCTCACAACCTCCTGAACTTGGGAAGAAATGGAGACACTGCCCCGGGTAGCACTCATGGACAGGAAAATATCTCGGTGCCTTTGGACCTGATGCAGGAAAAATTAACCCTTTGACAGGCTTTATTTTTTTACCCTTTTTCTGGAAGGAGCCAGCCCTGCTTTGATGCTTGCCCCCAGGACAGAGCCCATTTCTAACTGGTGCCCTTGTGTTTCAGAGGAGTGAGGCTCGCTCCCAGCAAACCACCTCCTTTGCCGTGGTGGTGGCCATTGACTTTGGCACCACCTCCAGCGGCTACGCCTTCAGCTTCTCCAGTGACCCCGAGGCCATCCACATGATGAGGTGAGGAGAAACTGGGGGCCTGACAGCTGCTCCCAGGGCTGCTAAAGGACTTTTTGCCCAAAGCATCTGAATTTTATGTGCTGTGAGGCAGGGATGGATCCAGGCTGGACAACGAACATCCACACCGTCACAGCTGAGGGGTGCTGCCTGGGAGCAGCTGGTGGAAGGAACCCATAAAACCCATCCTCCTTCTGAGGCAGGAGGATGGAGAGAGAACACCTCTTCATTAGCAATCTGTTATAATGACCTGTGTGTATACAGAGGAGCCCCAAAGGGGTTACACACAGAGTAAAGCCTTCCCAAGGACAATGATCCCTTTGTGCCTTTTTAAGGTGCTTGAAGTTGAGTCCACGTAAATAAATGAAATAGGACAGGACTTGTTCTCTGGCCTTGAAGTTCTGCTGCTGGCTCCTGTTTGCAGGAAATGGGAAGGAGGGGACCCAGGGGTGGCCAACCAGAAGACCCCCACCAGCCTTCTACTGACGCCAGAAGGCGTCTTCCACAGCTTCGGCTACACTGCCCGGGACTACTACCACGACCTGGACCCTGAGGAAGCCCGCGACTGGCTCTACTTCGAGAAGTTTAAGATGAAGATTCACAGCACAAGTGTAAGTCCCTGCTCCTATCCTGACATCCCCAGGGGTGCCGTGGGGACCCAGGCCAGGCTGGATGTGAGCTGAGCTGGCCCCAGAGATTTATCTCACTTTGCAAAGGGAGGGGTTCACCGGGGGAAGCAGAACTCTGGGAGGGTGAGAGAAGGGCTACAAGTAAAACCTCTGATCACCAGCATCCCAGCCCAGCATACCTAGCTCCCTGTTTGCTTTACACATGCTCCACATGTAGCGAGGTTTTAGCCCTTTGCAGGGGGGCAAATTTTTGGTTCCCCCCTTCCAAGCTGCTTCAGGGCAGGTAGATACAGCTGCAGAGCAGTACTTTGAGTGCCCGTGCCACAGATAGTCCCTTTGGTGTGGGGGGATGAGCATCCTGCCCGAGGTTTGTCAATGGAGCTGGGATGGGATGGCAGCAACATCCCAGCACCCTGCATGATCTTTTTGCTGTGGCTACCCTTCCTGGCAGGACCTCACCATGCAAACTGAGCTAGAAGCTGTCAACGGGAAGAAAATGCAAGCGCTGGAGGTGTTTGCCTATGCGCTCCGCTTCTTCAAGCAGCACGCTGTGCAGGTAGGGCTGATGTGAAGGTAGAGCACCATCCTGGGTCTCCCTGTGCCATCGCACAACCCTCCTCTCCCTCCCCAAATGGAGTACAAGTTGCGCGTGTTGTCCTCTCCACGTGTTGCTTCTTGGCCCTGATGCTCCAGCTGGGGAGGGGTCACCTGCTGCTTCTTGTCCGGCAGGAGCTGAAGGACCAGTGCCCATCCCTGCCAGAGAGAGATGCCATCCGCTGGGTGATCACTGTACCTGCCATCTGGAAGCAACCGGCCAAACAGTTCATGCGGGAGGCTGCCTACAAGGTGAGGGGGCTCCCAGGGTGGTTGTTGTCCCCTCACAAGAGAGTCCCCAGGGGTCACATCCTTTTCCCCTCTCCCAGGGGGTCCTGCTCGCATAGGGTCTCTGGCTTGTCCTGGTAGCTGGAGGAAGAGGAGTTGGACTCTGGCTGTTGGGCATGGGCTGGCTTTGAAACCTGCTGTTGGTGGAGTGGGAGGATTTCAGAGCTGGGTGTACAGCAGAGGGGAGACTGAGGGTGGGGACATGTGCTCCGCTAGGGAATGGGGTGCCCCTTGGGTGCTTGGTGCCTCCACTGGGTCCCCGGGATGGGCAGGACCTAACCTGCTCCTACAGCATGGGTGTTGCACAGCCAAAATATGTAGGATCACTGTGCAATACATTGTGCCTATACAGGCAAAAGCAATGCACAAAGCTCTGGGGTGAGGAAGCCCAGCTGGAGCACAGCCATGAGGCCATGGCACGTAAGGACACCCCAGTGCACTGGCACCTTCTTTGCTCTGACACCCCATCCTCCCCACAGGCGGGTCTGGTGTCCCCAGAGAACCCGGAGCAGCTGCTGATTGCGTTGGAGCCAGAAGCTGCCTCCATTTATTGCAGGAAACTTCGCCTCCACCAGCTGATCGACCTGAGCTGCAAACCCCCAGCCAACGGGCTGGCACCAGACCACTCCATCGACTCCAGCTTTCGCCAGGGTGAGCAGATGCAGGGGATGGGGAGCTGCTGGATGGGGGCTAGCAAAGGGTCCTGGCAGGGTTGGGGGCTGGAATAGTAGGACATGGAGCAGGTAGGGATCCAGCCCTGCAACACCAGGTCTTGAGGGTCCATCAGCAACCCTGGGATACAGTCTGAGCTGCAGCAGTGGGGTCCCTGGGCTGAGCACCACCAATAACCCTGGAGTGGAGTGCTGGGGAGATGGCCAGAGAGGGAGGCAGATCCATCCCAGTTCTCTCACTTCCCCCATCCCAAGCTCCAGCTCCCACCCAGGGAGCAGAAAGATTCTGGAGCAGCCTCTGCCCAAGGGGTCCCATTCTCACAGGGACAGGCACCCTGGCAGCTGGCCACCAGCTCTGGCAGGAAACCGGTTTGAATTAAGGTCGTGGTATGTGCCTGTCCTTTAGCTTTAGGGATGGAGCAAAACCACAGCTGGTAAAGGAGCAATTAGTGCAGGGCCTTTTTACTGGGGAGCTGCTGCTGCCCCTTCTGTTTCTGTCTGCAGCCCTCCCAGCTCCTACAAGCAGGGGGTACATGAGCAGCTCCCCTCAGGGCTCTCCAGCATAGGTGTTTCTCCCCAGACACCCCACCAAGCTCCCCTCCTGGTTCCAGCACAGGCACTTCATCCCCTCCCACCATGTTCCCTTACCAAGGGGCTGACTCTCTCCATGTCTTCCTCTGCTCCTGGCTCTTTTCCACTTTCTCATCCCCTTCCTTATAATTTTCTCTTCTCTGACACTTCAGCAAACAAGTCCAGTTCTGGCAAAAGCCATTCAAGTTTATGGGCAGTACTGGTGTGCGCAGGGGCCAGTCCTCAGGGGGTGCCTGCAGTCATAAAATGAGCACAGCAATCCTGCACCCACTATGTGAGAACAGGGCAGGGCTGGTTCCACCCCCACAGGGACCCCCAGCCTATGGCATCTTCTGGTGATGGGGAAACTGAGGCAGACATGACTGGGGCACTGTGCCAAGGGAGTGAGGGGGTGGCCATGGCTGCTCCGGTCTCTGGCAGCCCCAGGGAGTCCTTTTCCCTGCTTTGCCCTCCTGTTTCCTCTTTCTCAAGCCCACAGGGCCAGGGCAGGCAATGGCTGCTTTTTCAGGAAGCATCCAAGCTGTGTCCCCCACTGTGGCCTCAGCCCCTTTCATCTGCCCAACCCACCTTGACATCTGCCCGCACCGCCCCAGGTCCCTGGCCTGCCTCTCCCCTTCCCTCTCCCTGAGTTTCCAGCCGGAGCTATTTCTGCTGGCTCAGCTGAAGCCACCCTGGATTCCTCCCAGCAGCTCCACTTGGCCTGGGCCACCCCATCTCCCCGCCTCCCCTTTCCTCCAGCCCAGCCTATCCATGGGAGCCAAGCCTTCCCAATCCCACGCCAACCTCCCCACTCCACGCCATAACCATAATCCCAGGCCAGGGAGAGAATCCACCCAGTGCTCTGGGGCTGAGTGAGACCCTCCACTGAGCTGCCTGTGAGGATGCTCCCCCCACGCATGGGAGCCTGAGTGCCCCCTCAGCTGTGGCTTCACGGGGGTAGAGCTGGTTTGCCCAGCTGGGACCCAGCTCTGGAGCTGAGACCTGCTGGTGTCTGCAGCACTTGTCTTATGTTTGGCCGGAGAGATGGATTTACAGAGGGGCTAGAGCTGCATCCTGGGGCTAAAGCTAATGAAATTAATCTGTTGTGTCCATCTCAGCATGCCAAAAATAAACCAGGATAACCCCACCTTCTCCAACCAGGTCCCTGCCCTTCCGGGCTGCTTTGATGTCCCCTGCCTGGGGACAGGGGGAGCAAAGGAAACCCCACCCGGGCTGGGGAGAACAGGGAAAGAGGCAGCATCACCCAGGGACACCTCTGAGCCCAGTGGCACTGCAGGGGCTGGATGCGATGAGGTGGGATCCTGAGCAGAACAGTGTTGGAGTCCCCGGTGGAGCTGGTGCCATGTCGGGTGTCCTAGCTGGAGGGCGAGTGGGCAACCAGTGCTCCCAGAGCAGCCCCAGCAGCCCCCCTCAGCGTTCTGCACTCAACTGGGGGATCCCAGGGATGTTCCCGGTCCCGGTGTCCCCCAGCCTGACACCGGCCCCTCTGCTCTGTTGCACAGCCCGAGAGCAGCTCCGGCGGTCCCGCCACAGCCGGACCTTCCTGGTGGAGTCGGGAGTGGGAGAGCTCTGGTCGGAAATGCAGGCAGGTAAGAGTGATGGGCAGTGTCCCCTGCCCCAGCAGACCCCAGCGTCCCGTGGAGGATTCACTGGGGGGAGACGGACAAGCAGGAGTCCCTGCTGGTGCTGCCTGGCCCCCAGGGTCACCCTGGGCAAGGAGATGGGGGCTGGACATCCTCTCCACAGCAGAACGCCCCGGAGAGCCTGAATGTGGTCCCTCTGGCACCAGGGAAGGGTCCTGCTATGGGAATGACACAGCTCCAGTCTGCCACTTGGTCCTGAGTCCCCAGATAACACAGGCGAGGGCAGGGTCTGTCTGCCAACTTCCCATCCCATCAGCTGGTTCACTCCAAGCAAACACCACCACATCACTCTCCTGCCCTCCGTTTTGGTTTTGTTTGGTTGGTTGGTTGGTTGGTTTGTTTTTTTGTTTTTTTTCTTTTGGGGGGGGGGGGGGGGGGGCA
>VZRU01012342.1:133697-145014 GCA_013398155.1 Pedionomus torquatus
GCCAGACCTGCCAGCACTCCCTGCTACCGGCTGTGCCGGGGAGGAATCCCTGCTCCAAAACCCAAGAAACCGCATGACACACACCCCCACCCCCCCGCCAATGCTGGCAGATCCTTACCCATAACACGGGCTTGTACCACCACCTTGACACAAGCACCTTCACCAGTCTCGCTGGCCAGGACCATCTCCTCCTTCAGGACCCCCTCCTTGTGCGCCGTGTACTCACACTTCACGCTGTAGCCTGACGACAGAAACACCCTGGGAGCTGGGCTCCAGTTGCCAGAGCTGCCTGCACCGTCCCTAACCCACCCCAGGAGCCTCTCCTCACCCCAGGCACCCAGAAGCATCAGAGCCTGGGGCAGAGTGATTTAGTCCCATTCCCACGATCAGGATGGTGGGCAGAAGTCTTGCTGGCCTCCCTCCCCATCCCATGCCTCAGTTTTCCCAGTCACGAGGCAAAGACACAGACGCTGAACCATGATGAAGCTCATAAAGCTCCACAGAGATGCAGGCAAGATTTCAGGGGACACAGAACACTGCTTTTCCCAGCGCCAGGCTGAGGGCACAGCTGTGATGGTGCCAAGCATCCCCCAAAACCCAGAGTCAATGTCACCTCCGAGACCTTCTTGTCCCCATCACCTAAGGGATGGGAAGTTTGCACAGCCCCACAGCAGCAGAGCGGGACACCAGCACACAGCTCTGCACCCCCAGCCACAGCTGAGGGATGAGTCCCACATCCCACCCAGCTCAAACCCCAACCCTCCACCCTACCCTGACCCTCCAGCCCCACACACGGCCCAGCAACACCCTGCCCAGGCAAACACCATGACCTCCCACCAGCCAGGCACACCTGTGCCAAAATTGCCACGTCTTCCTCCTTGCAGAGCTAAGGGGACATAGAAACACCTCGTGGAGGCTCCAGCTTGGAGGGGGTGAGGGCTGGTCCCAGCCCCATGCCCCGCTCTCCCACCCTCAGAGTGCAGGGCCAAAGGAAGTAGTTACTTTTGATCCAAAGGAAAAAAGCACAATGTAAAAAAATAAAGGAGAGGTGGAAAATTAAACCATGTTGTCCTTTCAGCTGCAGAAAGGCATCAGTCAAGCCCCAGTGGGGGGACAGGAGCTTGCTGGGAGCACACAGCTGGCCTCTCCCTCTCCCCCCCGGCAGAACTCACAGGGAGGCACCCTGACATGGCTGGCACAGGGGGGGGCTGCTATGGCACAAAAGAAAAAATAAAAGAAAAAAAAACCCACACTGAGCATCATCCAGGCTTTAGAGCACATGCAGCAGTCGACTCCGTAAGCTCAGCCCCAGGGCTGCACGCGGGGAGTGCAATGGGACAGAGGAGACCAAACCACCTACAGGCACGATGAATGCGCCCCAACTGCTCCTCCAAGTCCCCAAGCTGGTGTGGGGCTCAGGCCCTCAGTGAAGGGCTGAGGAGCCAGAGGGGAGCCAGGAGCTGGAGGAAAGCCTGGGGCAGGGAAGCACCTTCTCTGCTTGGATCAGGCAGCTCCATCTTAAACAGGGATGAAAGGTTGTAGCTGGAAGCAGGAGGGAGAAATGGTGGCAAGATCTCCTGTGGGTGGCAAAACCTACCCCTTCCAAGTACCAGGAGCCCCCTTTATCTCCAGCCCCAGTGACCCGGGGCCACTTTGTCTCTGTGTCTGTGCCACATCACAGAGCCGCTCGCCGCCACCACAGCCGGGAGCCAGACACTCTGCTCTGCCCAGGCTGGGCGGCCCCGGGACCGTCAGCAGTGCAGGAACAGGATTTGGCCCATGGCCAGGCAAACCTGGCAAGCTCCATCCCTGCCCATAGCCAAAGATGCAGGAAGCAGAGCCTCAACAGGAGCCCCAGCTGTCACCAGGACCCCAAGGACCCGAGGGACAAGCACCCCTGAACTGCTGCGAGGCGCCAGACACCTCCAGGTCCCACTGGAGCTGTTCAGGATCCCCAAAGGACTCCTTTCCCCAAAGCCTTGGGAGCTGTGACCCTGAGCCCGAGCCAGGCATGCCAGCCCAAGGTGGGAAGCTTCAAACAAACAAAGCTTAAGTGCTTTGCTGGGCGAGGGCCAGCAGCAGCGCGGGAAAAGCCACAAGCCCAGCCCTGCCAGCCACAATCCCGCTCCCAGACCCCCGGCTGCCGGGAGGCAGCACAGGGAGACAGTGAGCTGCAGCCCCAGGGAGCCAGAGGGGACAGCGATACCATGCGGGAAAGAGCATCCACCAGCTGTTTGTCAACCAGAGCTGCTGGCACTGGACCAGTTGAAGTGCCTGAAGTGCCCCAAGCAGCTTTTCAGCCTGCTGTGTCCTCAGGGAAGATCCCACGCCCTCAAGGCAACTGCCACCAAGCCCAGGGTGATGCTCAGCTGCCCCAGCCACTGCACCAGGGCCACCGGGCACAGCCCTGCTCCCTTCTCCCACCAACACGCTGGTAGCAGACTGACCCCAGACCAGAGCCAGGCTGGTGCCTCTCGGAGCAAACCTTCTCTCTGTTCTTGTCCCCGTTGCCACCAGGCTGTGAGCTCTGCTCCACAAACCCACAGCTGCTCTTATCCTCCTGCCTCCCAGACCAGTCTGAACCCACAAGAAGCAGGAGCTGATTGATGAACATTTGGGATAAAAGAGCATTTAACCTCTCAATTGCAGCTAATAAATTATGGAGAGATGTGGGCCTGCAGGGGATGGAGCAACAGCCGCTCGGGCTGGCTACAGGCTGTGACTGAATCCACACTGCCAGAGGGGATGGGGGAAGACTGAGCAGAACTTGGGGAGCAGGAAGGAGACAGGGAAGGACAGGAAGAAAGGAAGGGGCAGAGCAGCCAGCGGGACCCCCCAGCCCTGCAGCCACAATGCCAGGGGCTGCCACATGCCCAGCCCCCAGCATGGACTCAGATGGGGCTGAGCTGCCGCAGACACAGAACAAAGCAAAGCCCAGGTAGTTCCTCTGCACAGAGCCACATCGGGTGCTTACGTTTCAGGACATTATTCTCCTTTCCTCCACGACAAGAGAATTAACAAGAAGCCTGGAGACAGACGGAGAGGTGACCTCCCCTCGGCTCCAGCCTCTTCTTTAGGCAGACCCTCAGCGCAGGCAAGGAACAGACAGAGCAAGTGCTAAAAATACCAGCACGTCTGGACTCTGTTCAGCAGGTTCCTGGATTAAAATGCCACAAAAGCTGCTCTTCAAGCGCAGGGGCCAGGGTCAAGCATCTCCCAGGAGGCACAGTGAAAACACGTATTCCTTCTCCACGGGGAAGAGCTCTCCAAAGGAGCACTGCAGGGATGAGTGCCAGGATGCGTCCCCAGCAGAGGTACAGCCAAGACAGAATGCTCCCCTCATTGCTAACAGCTGCAGCAGAACCTGTCTCCAAAGCCCCATGAGATAGGGACAACCCAATCAGCCTGCCACACATCCTTGTGCTCAGAGGAAGGACAAGGCTCAGGGTTTGGAAAAAGTGCTTTGGAGAACACTTACTCATTGAGCTACCCCAATGCAAGAAACACCATGGCAATAAAAGCTGTCCCCATGGGCTTCTGGGGAGCTCTGGGCTCCCCAGGCAAGAGAAATCATCCCTCATGCCTTACATGGGGGGTCAAGTGCTCAATCCAGATGGTCATGGGTGGTCCCAGGACTAGGGAGCTGCAACCTGCCCCCCACCCCATGGGAGCACTTGGTTTGTGCTCCTCATGGGGCCCCAGCATGAGCCAGACACCCTTGCCACCCCCACAGCCCCTTAGGGGTACATCTGTGTCTGGCAGCCCCCTAGTCCAGGTCCCTCGCTGGTCACGCCTCACCAGCTGCATCAAAGCAAGGGCAGGATCCGGGACCCAGCACAGCAGCTGCCAGGGAGACAATGAGGGGACCTTACCTTCTGGTAGGGTGGTGACACTGATGACTCGGAGGTTGAGGTTGGGGAGAGGCACCGCACAGACATCCTTCCCCAGCCTCTGCACCAAGGGCAGGAGGAACGTTATCTCGTACTTATGGAGGATCTTCAGGAATCCCACCTGCAAGGGGGAGAACACAGCAGGGGTCACACCATGCCTCAAGCAAGTATTGAGCTGTGGCAGGAGGTGGTCCCACACTGCCATCACCTTGTCTGCCACCACACCCCACCCTGGGGACAGGGACCCACCAGGCATTGGGCAGCACCAGCTGGGCGGGGGTGGCGGCCAGAGGGGAGCTGTTTCCTAAAAAATCAGAAAATGTAACATTTTGTGTAGCCAAAATGGACAAGCAGCAAAAACATCCAGTTCTGGGGCAAAGCCCCAGGAACAACCACCCCTTAGAGTCATGAGAGCAGAGATCAATTTTCCCAGCTGCTGTTTCTGGTCTCTAAAAGCCAAGACATTTCCAAGAACATGCCTTCAAACCTCATTTATGCACTACCACGATGAAAACCAGAGCCCTTTTAGGAGCCAGCTGCCTCCAGAGTGGGGTCCATCTCCATCACGCTCAGCAAAAGCCATTTTGGGAAGGGAGCGGCAGGCTCCTTGCCTGCTGCGAAGCTCCAGACATGCCTGCAAACCCTCCCTGTGACAGAGCCCAGAGCATGCCCAGGATCTGGTCTGGCCGAGAGGACAATCCCCTCCTGGGACACAGCTCAGCCGGGCACCCTCGGTCTTCCATTCACACATGCAGCCAGCTCCAAGCTGCACTTCAGTCACCACATAAATACATACATTTCTATCTATACACACACAGATATGAAATGCATGCCATATGCTTGCACATTCCTGGCCATGAGCAGCTCCAAGGCATCACTGCAACAAGAAGTGACAACGAGCAGCTTCGGGAATTTACAGATCATGGGAAGATGTTTGGTGGCCAGCCCTAAAAAGATCTTCTCCACAGGGGAGAGGATGTGGGTCTCCTCCTGCCTCTGAAACGCATGGTCGGGCATAGTACGCACCCCAAACCTGCCCAGCAGGAAGAGCTGTGTGGCTAAACACGGCCCTGGCCCAGACCCACACAGCACCAGCACGGAGCCAGGTCAGTCCTGCAGTGCCAAGGGCAGCAGGCAGCTCCCCCGCTTCTCCAGAGAGGCACGTGCAGTGCTGAGGTGCCCGCAGCACGCTGCACGGCACGGGTGGGAAAAATAATAACAACCACCCACAGATCGGCAATTGCTAAGCAATTCACTGCTGTTTTTAGGGCGATAACCCATCATCCGCCCGATACAAATAACTGACTCAGAGCTGAAAGGGAGTTTCAGATTGCTCTGCTGCACACAGCACCAGAGCAACCCCGATGCTCTCTTAGGGGTTTGTTCCTTAGGAAAAAGAGGGCCTCCAAAGGAGAGGCTGGGACAGAAGAGCCAGCTTCACACCAGATGAAGCAGCCACAGTAAAGCTCCTGCAGGCAGAAGACCAGCAACCTGCACCTCCAAATCCCCAAGGTGCCCATCTTACATCCAGACCTTATCGCCACCAAAGCCCATGACATGCCAGCACCAGACCTCTGCTGCCAGCACTCAGCCCTGCTTCATGGGGACAAGGAGCAGTGGCTCAGGGCAAGCAGCTCATGCTCAGGTCTACAAACCTGCTGGGATGAAATACAAGGTGTCGCTAAAAACAGCTTGCTGTCCCCACTGCCATGACCAGGCCCCATGCCAAAACCCTCCCAAGGCCACAAGCACATGACTGGAGGGTAGTGACAAACCACAGCATTGCTGGTGCACAGGGTGAGACTCAGCCCTGTCCCCTCCAAAGAGGGGCAGAGGAGACAGTGTCACATCCTCCCCTGCCCCAGGCACAGCAGGGCCAGCAGCTCCGCCAGCCCACCCTGTCGGGACTGGGCTCCACTGCTTGTGACACCACCCGACCCTCATTTCCAGAGGGGGCCTGCATCTCACCCCAGCCTGTTGGACCTGGCCTAACCACCCTGCAAATGCCGCCCAGATCAGGCAGGAGCAACGCAAGCTGGGAACCCTCCCCAGCTAGCTCCAAACCAACCCCCATGGCTAGCAGAGGCTGGATGCAGTCGCTGAAATTGGGTGCTTAATGGGTGAACCCTGAGCAAAGCACCCATGCTTATACCCGTGCCCTCAGGAGCATCACAGCCGGAGAAGGACTCAGGTTCTTGAGGTGTGCCCAGGTCCCCCAGATAAGCCAGGGAGTGAGCAGGGACAGAAACACCCCCAAATCTGAGAACTGTGACCATATCCAGCAAGGCAGCGATGGAAACGTCCCCAGAGCAGGCAGAGCCATAGGCAGCAGGAGCCCCACAGCTCAGGGGGCTACAACAGGCAGCATTGAGGAGTCCACCTGCCCCACAAAGCCACCAGTAGGGATCCAGCCCTGCTGCCAGGTATGGGGACAGGCCAAGGTGATGCCAGTACCACCCTCACCCCCAGGTCCCAGCTCCCACCTTGACAAGGAAGCTGCCATCCTTCTCCTGCATCACCATCACCACCGAGTCATGGAGCTTCTCATCAAAGTGCACGTGGCCATGGGTCCCCTCAGTGGGCTGGCTCGGGGCAAAGCGCACACCCCCGCCCTTCGCCTTGCTGCCTGTGCAGGGAAGAGAGGACAGAGCCCAGGCATCACTCTCTGTCTGCCTGGGACACAACCCCTTCATCCCCATCTGTGTCCCCCCCCAGCCCCCGAGGCTGGAGCAAGGAGAAGCTTCCCCAGTTTCCCCCCCTTTCATTTCAGAAACAGTCGATGCCATGGGCTGAGGAGGGAGCATATGGACATTGGTGACCAGTGGCCACAGAGAGCTCACCCTCTAAGCTGGCGGGGAGCACAGGGACCAGCTGATGCCCAGAGACTGTGAGCATCCCATCCGTTCCCCAGGTTCAGCAGCATTTGCTCACTCCCATGATTTTCTCAGGGCAGAGGAGTGGGACTAGCAGAGACATGGACTGTGACAGAAGGGGGCACAGGCGGGACAAGGACAGGAAGAAGGAAAGCTTCCCCAGGAACAGGCTCCCACACATCCCAGGATGCTGGGCAGCGATCTTTGGGGCTGCAAAGCTTACCACCATGTCGGGGAGCAAACTCCAGAGTGCCCTGGGGAAACCCAAAAACACAATGGCACATGCCTGGGGACACCAAGGTCCCCATGGCCAGCAGGAGCCCACACAGAAGCACAAAACACTATGTGCCCTTTTGCTTGCACCTTTGCTATACATTTTCTGTGAGCTTCCAAGAAAATAAAAATAAGCCTCTCCTTTTGCTCCCCCTCCTCCCCACTACACCCCAAGAAACCCCCTGGTCTGGCTGCCGATTGCATCCATCTGGCAGCAGCCGGGAGCAGATTGCTGCCTCCTTAAAGAAAAGGCTCTTTGTGCTTTGGCAGGCTGGAAACGCCGGAGATTTAATAACTCGGCATTGTTCAGCCGGAACAGCTCGTCAGAAATCCCTTCCCTGCACGCAGGGGAAAACAAGCGACTCGGCCGCTTGCAGAGCGATGCGGCTGCACGTGGTTGCAGTGGGGAAAGGGACACAGATGGGACCCTCCCCTCTGAAACACAGGCAGCTCACAGACCCCCCACGACAGAGAACAGCCACCCGCTGCCCCATAGAGTCTTTATGAGTGCCACAGGGCAAGATAAGCCGAAGGATCTGCGTGGATCCTGTAAGCCATCTGGGAGCTGCAGCTAACAGGCAAGACTCCAGCCTGTTGTTGCCACTGGGCACCCTGATGCCAGCACCAGCCTTGGAGGACCCAAACCCTGACACCCACCAGGAGACCAGCAGGGAAAATCCCAAATATATGTCTTCATCACACGGTGCTTGGAGGCAGGGGACGATCAAGTGTTTCCAGAGGGCACCCAGCCACTGTCTACCTGAGCAGCCACAGGGCTTGGCTAGCCCCTGGCATAGCGTGTCTGAAGACCCTTGGGAGAGAGGGAGGCTAGAGGAAGAAGGTGGTGACAGCCAGGCACTGTGGGCAGCTGTCCCGGGAACCGGCTGTCCCAGGAACCAGGTCACCCTCCAGCACACACCCCAGTGACCTTGAGAGGCTGCACTGCGTGGTGTCCATGTTCCAGCTCAGGAGGGGCCAACAGAGAGGGTACTCATCATGGCAGGAGGGGGCAGACCCAGGCAGAGCCTGGACAGGTGACGGTGGCACCTCTGCAGCCCTGGGCACGAGGGGCAGAGTGAAAGGGGCAGGGGCACACACCCACGCAGGAGTTGTCATGAGTCAGCCAGCATGGAAATCTCATTAGGGATGAAATGCAATCGTGCATCCTACAAACATCCAGCAGCAAAAGGAGGTGCAGGTAGGAGACAGGCAGAAAAATTACTCAGAGCTGGCATGTTTTATCCTGAGTTCCCAAGTCCTACCACAGCCACATGAGGAGGGTCACTGGGACACGCCAGACCCCATACAGTCAGCATGCTGGCAGCCACTCTGGTGGGTTTGGGGGTCCAACCCAGCCCTTCTACAGAGAGGGGGATTGCCTGCCTTGCACACATCAACAGCAATCGCAAGCCCTGGAAGCAGAAGCCACCTTCAGAGTCACCACGTTGTCCCAAAAAGGAGGGTGTCCAGGCCCCAGCGTCCCAAGGGGGGCAGGACCGGGAGCAGTGAAGCACAGAGGGCTCCAGGCTCCCCCAGCATGCTGCTCCCCACGGGGACTCCCAGCCCCTCTCCCCCGTGGTGCCAGGAACAAGGCAGCCCAAAGCAGGCAACCTGCCTGTTGTTTGGCATCACCACCAAGGGACTGCTAACCTGGTCCTCATCCCTTTGGGAAGCTGGAGGAAGCTTCACCACTGTCAGGAATAAAGCCCCTGGGATGGAACCATCCAGCAGCCAGGAAGGAGCCACGGAGGCCAGAGCTGTGACCGGGCACACAAAGGGAGACGAAATCACGCCCAGCAGCAGCACAAAGAGCCTCTTCGGTCTTTGTCTTGATGCAGTGGAGAACAGGGCACTGCTGCTTCAGGGCGCCACACACCAGTACCCTTTTGGGGTCCTCTCTCAGCACCAACAAAGCACCCAGCTCCCTGAAGCCGGTACCGCCAGAGCCTTTTGGGGAAGCAGCTGGGGTCCAGGAGAGGCCAGCAGCACCCAGCACCCATCACCTCCCAGAGCAGCCCTGCCTGGGACAGGGGGTGCTGGGGGTTGTGCCCATAATTGGAGGGGGCATCCCAGCTGAGCGATGCCGGCAGCTCCCCACTGGAGCCCTGAGCCTGCCACAAGCCCACTCAGTGGGCACTTGTTTGCAACTCGCAGCAGAAAAACAGCAGCAACACCACTCCCGGTCCCAGTCTCCAACCTGCTCAGCTGCTCCCCAAGCACAGAGTGGGCAGCTCCGGGCAGCCCTTGCACCCACGACTGCAGGTAGAGGCACCACCAGCAGGGCCAGGGGCAGAGAGAGAGGCCCTCACCAGGAAGGAGCATCAAAGTTGGAGACTGGCCCTGGGCTGGGGCAGGTAGCCCAGGAGGGGGTGACGTGCAGGCAGGCAGGTGGGGGATGCCCGGGACTCACCCTTGCTGGCCATAGCCATGTGTCCCCGCTGCGATCGTCCTTGTGCGAAACTTCAAAGGCACGGGCAGGAGGCCATCCTCCGGGGCTGCCGCTGCTCCCGAGCGCCAGAGCTGGAGAGGGAACGGGCAGGGTTAGACAGCGGCTGGCAGAGCTGGGGAGGGCAGTGGCTGCCCCAGCCAGGTCCTGGATCTAGCTGAGGACCACAGACACAACAGCACCGCACGGCTGCAACTCCAACACTGCTCCGGCACAGACCTGCTGGGGAGGAGCCTGCCCACAGCTTGGGGGCGTCAGGCAGCCCAGCTTTGGGCAGCCGCAGGCAGCACGCCAGGGCCTGTGCCCAGCTCTACCCCCATCACACAGGCAGGGCAGGCGCAGCGGCAGGATGGGCAGCTCCTCTGCCCGCTCTGCCACAACCCCACAATATGACCCAGTCAGCTCCAGTTGCTGCTCTGCCAGCCCTTGGGGATGCAGCCAGCCCTTGCCTGAGAAAAGGAAGATTCACACCCCAGCACAACCATCACATCTCCCAGCCACCAGCATCAAGTAGAGAACACCCCGTGCCTCAGTTTCCCCATTTTCCTCCACAGCCCCAGCAAGGGCTCCGGCAGCCACCACACCAAGCCTCAAACTGGGAAAGCCTTGCAGGCTGTCAGCAAGTGCACAGACCCCAAACCCAGAGCCCTTCCAAATCCTTTTCCCCAGGCTTGCCAGCACGGTTCCCATGGGAAGAGCCACTCTCCCCAGCCTAGTTGATACTGCACTCCCCAAGGCTGAGCTCCCCTGGCAGCCCTGCAGGGTAATGGGGCGCCCGCCACCAACACCCCAGCCCCAGGGCGAGCACTGCCCCTGCATCAAGACAGGAGGAGCCACTGGAGGCAGGCTGGGGGTAATGGGGCTCACATTTCTCCCTCCCACCCAGGAATTCGGGATCCAACACCCCCAAAGACCATTTCACTAGCAGTTGAAGCTAAAATCTCCTCCCTGGGGACACCCAGTCTCACTGCCCCTCGGGAGGCCATGGGAGCCCAAACACAGCCTGGTAACACCACCGGGCACACGAGGAATCCAGCAGTAGGATGCAGGTGCCCAAAACAGCGCTGTCAGCAGTCCAGCCTGATGAGCACAAGCAAATTCATGTAAAAAACATCACCAGCATCAGCCTTAGGGGAAAATATGATTTTAAAAAGCAGAGCTGAAAGGGTGGGGAGCCTCTCTAGCAGCTGGGGGCTTGGGTGGACAGCAGACCCTCACCATGGCTCCCACGGTGCCGCTGCCCAAAGGCAAAATGACCCAGCCTGAAAAAGAGTGAGAAGGGAAAAGCCTAGGATTTGGGGATGGCTCAAGAGGTGCACTGGGGCACAGAAACCGTCTGTGGGCAGCAAGAGGCAGGAGGAGACCTTGGGACAGGACACAGCTCCACAGGAGGTGGGGGGCATGGGGCAAGCAGCCCCAGAACAGGGGCAAAGCATACGACTGGTGGCGGAGGACTTGGGGACCAGGGTGGGCATCACACCCGGGCTCACAGTGGGGGCAAACATAGGACCCACAGGCTCTCCACGCCCTTGAGGCTTGGTCCCCAGCTCTGCCCCTTCCCGGGGCTCCCCAGCACCCCGGGGCCGGGGGCGAACGGCAGTAAGAAGGCGGCAGCGCTGACGCACAGCTCCCCGCACGACCCGCACCGGGTGGCCCCAATCTGCCTCCGCCATCACCCGCGTGGCCCCAGTCCCTGTCACGCGTGGGTGGGGGCACCCTCCCCCGCCCCGTGTTTTCACCCGCCACCCCGGGGAAGGAGAAGCCTTAAGGACCGCGCTCTCCATCCCTGTGAGCCCCGTTCCTCCCCTACTCACCCACCCCAGCCGCTGCGCCCC
>VZRU01012343.1:0-31400 GCA_013398155.1 Pedionomus torquatus
CCTGAAGGACTGCACCCCATGGAAAGGACCTGTGCTGGAGCAGTTTATGAAGAACTGCAGCCCAAGGGAAGAACTTAGGTTAAAGAAGTTAATAGAGTACGGCCTCCTATGGGAGGGACCCCATGCTGGAGCTGGAGAAGAGTGTGAGGTGTCCTGCTGCTAAAGGGGTAAAGAGCAGCAGAAACAACATGTGATGAACTGACCACAACCTCCAGTCTCCTTGTGCCACTCAGAGGGAAGAGGCAGAGAAATCAAGAACGAAATTGAGCTCCTGGAAGAAGGGAGGGGCGGGGGAAGGTGTTTTAAGATTTGGGTTTATTTGTCAGCATCCTGCTCTGACTTCTAATTGGCAATAAATTAATTTAATTTCCCCTAGTTGAATGTTGTTCTGTGACAGTACCTTCCCCCCTTCTGTTCACTTCACTGGTGAGTGATCTCTCCCTGTCTTTATTTTGACCCATGAGCCTTTTGTGATATTTTTTCTTCCCCTGTCCAGCTGCGGGGGGGCTGTGACTAAGTATTTTTGGTGGGCACCTGGCATCCAACCAGGGTCAGCCCACCAGACTGGGGAAACCATAGAGCATACTCAACTCATGGTATAGAAGCAACAGCTAATCAAGGGGCAGAGGTCTATGTTTGGGATCTAGAAGTCCCAAAACTGATCCTACAGGTGTAATTGCTTCTTTTTTCAATATGTTTATTTAGCCTAGAATTGTACAGAAATGCTGCACATGTGCACACATGGCAGGTGCATGACTGTCAGACAAAAAAATAAGTAATTTATTTAACTTCTGAACCAGATGACCAAATTGGTTAGAATTACTACAAAATTTAACAGAGCCTGCCACACAGACATGTGATACACAGTGAGAGATGCTGCTACACAGTGAACAAAAGGCAAGAGCACAGGTTTAATTTTTAGTAAAATCAGAAAATCTAGGCAGCAACGAGGTCATTCCAGTGGCCCAATGGAAATGAAGCTTAACCCTGTTTTGACTTTATTTATCTTTTTAAGTTACCAGAGGCTGATCTGTTCACAGCATAAACATATTCATTTCACTCACAGACTTGAAAAGAAGAAATTACATCCAAGTAATTGCATTAAATCACTATTAATATTACAGTAATCCACTCCAGAATCAAGAACACTCTGAATACTGAGAAGAAGGATTGGGAGAAGTGTGTGTGTGTGTTTGTGTATTCATACAGACACATACACATATACATAATCTCTCACTTGCACATACCCCTATAACTAAACATCTATAAATCAAAGGCTGTGCAGTCATTGTTACACTGATGTTCCCTAGAATAAAGCTTGGTTTTGGAGCCTCAAAGATTCTTCAGGCATACAAGACATTAATTCTATACTGCATATATAAAAAGCCCTCATAAACTCAATCACCTATCAGAGCAATCAATCTAAATAAAGTTGCACAAATTGAACAATGCAGTGAAAGCTCCTTTATACCACAGCCATCCAAAGGAAAAAAGATAATAACTCATTTGTAGTACAGTTGGAATGCTTATTTTCCCTGGTGTAAGTTTTCATACATTGCTATTTCCCACATTCCAATTAACTCCGAAGTATTCCAGTCATCTTAAAGAAATATTCTTACTTTTAAAACAGAATTTGTTTTTCCTAAGTAACATATGGGTTTGCTTTCAAATTTCCATTTCAAGCATTCAGTTAATTCAAGTGTAAGCTATAAAAACTACTCATCATCCAGTCTGACTATCTAAATGTGGAGGTAAAAAGTAAATTAATTTTATCCTATTCATTTTTTTACAGAAAAAACAGGGGTTTACGTAAGATCAAAGCTTCCATTCTTTGAAAGTTTTCCTTCTAGCTGTCCCTGGCATACAAATGCAATTATGGCAAAAAAAATTGTAATAGGCTTAACATCAAACTGAAAAAAAAAAAAAAAAAGGAAGAAAATATCAAAATTAATGTCACTTAACCTCGACTTTAATGAATGACTCATTCATTTGATGAATGAATCCAGAAAATAAAGCTTCTACTTTATATCAAACACTTCTGGATAAATGATAGAAAATCTTCAAAGGTGGTAGATTTTTTTATAAAGCTTCCTCTGGATTATCTTAAGCTTCTTTGATTTACCTGAATTTTTGAAGGTCCAGTAGCTCATACTCTCATGAATATTTCTATATGGCATCCTTTGCTGTAGAAGACAGATTTCATAGGTCTGCAGAACTGTCAGTCCTCCTTTTGGACTGGCTATCAAGAGAAACTTGTCGCTTGTCTTAGTTTGGTAGATCTAACAGGAATCTCAGTTCTCAGCATATTCTAATTTCCCCTTATAGAATGAAACAAACAAAAAAAAGACAACTCAACTCAATGTACTGCTAGAGGAACTACTTAGCTTCAATCCTGTCTTTGCTATCTTTCATGTTACAGATATTTAATATGAAGAAAACGGCAGTCGCAATAACTGTTTCTCAAAGTAATTAACAAAAAAAATTAAAACCATCAGTCCTGAGAAAACAGATCAAGGAAGGGTATCCAGGTGTTTGTTAACTACAATCAGAGCATTAACACTGGAAAACAGCTAGCAACTGAAAGTCTGTCAAAAAGTGACAAGAGCTCTCAGAGGATTGTCTGGTCAGAAGATACACCAAGTAAAAGTATTTTCCCAGATCAGTGATTTAACAAAGATGGGGAAAAGAAATGTGGACTACAATCCTACTAGCACAAAACCACAGAAGTCTCTCTTCCCTTCTCCATGCTACTTGGAGCTTCCTCATACTGTCCCCTACTTCTTCGTCACACAAAAATCAGGGACGTATGCTGGACCACAACACTATTTCTGAGCTTCACACAACCGGAGGAACTCAAAGTTGTGATTTGTATGAATGTGTAAGATACAAAAGTCAACCACTTAAACTATCTCGCATTTTAGAACTATCAAGCGTGTTTCCATTTGTGGAACAGAAACTGGTGAAATTTAAACTAGACAAAACAGAAAATAACTGCTGAATTTTCATCACAGCTTGTTCTGGCCTGTTATTGTCTCTGCAAGTCCATGCGTTTAAGCTATGACTCAGTCTAACTTAGCTGTACAAATGAGTAAGGATAATACTTAATACTTGATGGCAAATTCCTGAGGAGCTCTAATATTAAACAATACAGAATATAATACAATCATAGCACCCAATGAGCTTTATGGTATATTTTTCAAGATGTGGTGGCTGTATTTCTTTTTTTTAATCAAAAATGGGGCTAGCCATATTCTGAGTAAACCAGAAAATTGTTCTGGTTAAGAATGATACATGTCTCACATTCTGCAAATACTTAAAACAGAGTACCAAAATTTTCAGAGAGGGACTGGTCTGGCAAGGTTACAGGATAGATTCAGAGATTTCTGAATCTGGACACTTTGCACTTGAAGAAGCTTCCAGATGATCCTTTAACTAGCCATCAAAAGTATTATGAACTTTGATATTAATAGCTTAAGAGCTTAAACTGCATGACGGTTTCAGATTCTTCCAAACTGAATTAAGCTCTACCTTAAATTTAAGCTACTATACTTAATCACAGTTCTTTTTGAGTGGAACCTGAATAAGATTTTTCTAAACCTTTAGGACTAGCCAAGCCCCTCACCAACATATCCAATCATTCTTATTATTGTTTTGTATCATTGTTATGTCATAAAATCTACAATTTTGTCAGCACCTGAGCGAATGATATCACTGGGCTTCAAAACCTGTAACACTTTTCCCCATACTATTTCTGTGAGAGCTCTTATCCTCTCAGACCAATTGTCCTGGTTTGGGGTAAAATGAACCAATTTTCTGTTTTACAGTTTTGCTTGCTTAGCTAGGCCTCTCCTAGTTAGCTGGGCTCTGAAATTAACAGCACATTGTGCGGAGCTGTTCCATCTCGCAGTGATAAGACCTGATTGTACCGGGGGATGGTGCAGAGAGGCCCTTGTTTAGACTTATTGCTGGAAGAACCAAGGTCAGATAATTTTTGTCGTTCGCCCATTGTCGGAGGGTCCTGCCTTCAAGGAGGAGCGGACAGGACAGGTGACCCAGGACTGACCAACAGGGGTATTCCATCCCATCAGCATCATGCCCCGTATAAAAGCTGAAGGATCAACAGGTCAAGCCTCTTCTTTCCCCTTCTTTTTTCTCTTTCTTTCTCCTTCTTCGATGGCTGACGTCCAAGGAGGGCCCTGCCTGTTCATCTGCCTCTGATCCCGATCTCGGCGTTCCTGGCTCCGGATCTGAAGCCCAGCTCCTGTCGGTCGCCGGGTCCGGTTTGGGACTTTTCCTGAGGCCTGCTGGTGACGTGGTCGTTGTCCTGGGAGCTTGATACGGTTTTGTGTGTACTGTATACTCCCTTTTTCCTTTTTTTTCCTAAATTTCCTTTTTATTGTGCTGCTTATATTTTCATTAAAATAGTTTAGTTTGTTCTAAACTCTTGAATCTCTTTAACTCCTTCCTCTCCTATCTTTACCCAAAGGGGGGGAAAAAGGGAGAGGGGGGGCATCTGTCGCTCAGGTTTTGGTGGGTTTGGCTGAGACCGCGACACCAATTCAACAGCTATCTGCTGGGAAGCAGGGAGAAGGAGATGGACAGAGAAGACATAGGGAAGGAGATGGAGTTCTATATTAAACGGGTTCCTCTTTTTATCTCCCTCATTCCTTGCATTTTTTCCTCTCATTTTCTTTACCTAAACTTCAAGTTTCACAGTTGACAACACTAGAATAGGAATATATCTTCAGGGAAGTTGACAGACAACATCTTAGATAGAACTGCCACTAATTCATTTCCTGAATGAATGTCTATTACATATTCAAAATAAAAGGAAAAAATTCCCTTTTGCCCAAAGCTAAGGAATCAGATTTTCTATAAACTACTTTCAATGGTCAGAAAACTTGTCTAAAACACACACTTAACAGAGGACTCATGATGCTGTGCTACATCCACAAGATTAAAATCTTAGATTAAAGAACAGCAAAATGCCAGATGATAGCTACAGGAACTTCTCATGGAGACAGCAAGGCTATTAGCAGACACTAATATCACATTAGGTCAATCGACACGTAAGAATTAAATACTACTCTTAAATAAATGGTACTCAATTTTTCATCTGTATGAGCTATTTAAGAATCATCAGTGACTTTTTTTCATATGTATTATATACATTAAAAAATATAAAGTTCATACTTTCCTGTTTACTAAAAGAAGTAAATAGAAAAAATACTAAAATGAAGTAATAGAAACTTTGCAATTCGCTGTCATGTAATTAATTATTTCACAGAACTGCAATTAGCTACCTGTTGATACACTAACTATTTAATATCCATCAATAAACACAGACACTAGATTAAAAATTTCAGATTCTGTTTGAATATATATTTTCTGTCAAGCGTTATAACCACTGAACAGCAACTGGCAAGCCAATAATCTTTTTCACCAGCACTGAAAATAAATTCAGCCAAGGACGGTAACTGGCCAGCCATGAAATTGTGCACTTAAGTGGACTTCACACTGACAACAGAAACGCCAGATGAAATTTATATAGGCCTGCTAGTATCACATCTGTTGGGTCTTATTCTCCTGAATCTTCTTACCCAAAATCCATTTGTAATGAAAGCAGCAGTCTAACCATTTGCTGTCTCACTGTCAGTTTTCAGCATCATATTGATCAAATTTTTGTTCCCTGAAGTTTAAACAGCAGAACTGTTCCCTTCATTCCAAACTTTTAGGAGAAAGGTGGTAGCTTACACTATGTGTGAATTTCAGGAACAAAATAAATACCTCAGGAACCTTGTCAGAATTTTGGGGATTTATGAAAAAACAGAATATACTATAAAGCAACATGGTATGCAAGGCAGACATATTTTCTGTATAGCAGAAAATGTATGTCAAGAAAATAAAATTGTATTCTTATGTACTGCATACTAATACATTTGTTTAATTAGTAAATACTACTTAGAATGTCGGAAAATATATTGTTTTTAGAAAAAGGTTTGATTCTTTTTCCTGTAAGAAAAATGGTGATTGATAACATCAGATTTATTTTCTAAGTTTGTAATGTCCATTTTAGCATTTTCTTGGAAAGCGGGAAGCTTCAAACAACTACTGGAAAAAATGCTGAAGTTATATTTACTTCATTAATCTGAAATAAAACCAAGAAAATTCTCAATGCTCTAAAAATAACTGTTTCTTCAATCCATTAATAATAGTGGGTTTACACAAGACATGGATTGGCCCATCCTAAATTACACACAAGCCTAAGATAAAATTTTGCAATATAAATAAAATGGAGATGATGTGAAAACTATTTGAGATAAACAATCCACAAACAGATCTATTACAGGAGGCAAATACATTCTGAACATGGTCTTCTCCCTTTTTTCCTCCCACCCCAACATTTAATGCTTATAAAAGTAGCCAGTTTCACTTATACATAATTATCATTTTCCTCAAGAGCAACCTTTTCCCACCTAAATTCAGTAGGCACACCTCTAACTACCTGTACTGTGTGTACAACTTCGACATTCTGCAAAATAAACATTGAAGACAGCACAGATTTATGTAGTTCTAAATCTGTAACTTGTAGCATCTCATCTGGGCAACTGCTGTGACAGCAGTCTCATGCAATCCAAAGAGGCTCTATTCACAGGCAGCAATCCACCATTTCACTCAGTAAATATGTACATATACTCATGCACAAGCATATGCACACTTTATCAACTGCCAGAGCAAGGTCACAAAAAAAAACCCCACCTTTCTGAAAACTTCACCCATTGGACTAGGATCAAGTACAAATGACTAGCAAGTTCATTTAAGTTCATTTTATGCTGATTTATGTCACCAGGGACCCACTCTGTTTTAAAATTGCATTTTGTAAAGCAAGTCTGGTGGGAAAAGTTTCCAGTTCCAACAAACAGCATAGCTTCCTTCTCAGTGGAAGTCATCCTAATGAGTTGCCACCTATGCACATAAGCATGTAAGCTGAAATCTAAGCTCTAACCAAAAGACAGGGAAGTAAAGGAATTAGGAAGTAAGTCCTTAGGTTTTCATTACAGTTAAAAGCAGATTGGGTGACAGTCCAGGATTAAATATTCCTACAAGAAAACCCCAAAATCCTTCCGCATGCTGGGCAGGTAGAAAAGCAGGCAAAATTGCCCTTGGTGATCTTCCCAGTTCAGTAAAACAAACTTTTTATTTAGTCATTCAGTTTTGATAAATAGAAACCATTATAATGAGTTTCATTTTTATTTTGTTCTTGCACATGACTAGGAAAGTTCAGGCTGTTGGCTGAAATACTATTACCCCCTGGTCTCTATACAGCCTGTACTTTTCCTGCAATCCCTTGCTGTTGACTACAGGTAGCTATCTCAGAGTGTGACAGCTCAGTTCCCTGATCCAACAGCTGTTAAATCTGGCTCATTTCACCAGCAGATTTTGCTGCGCTGCCAGATGAATTGAGCGTGGGGAGTAATGTGAAGCCTTCTCTCTCTAGGTCCTAGCTGATTTGCAGGGAAGACCAGATCAAGTCTCATATGGACTGCAGAGTAATCCATCCTGTGAATAGTGAAGGTACCCCTTGCAGCACTCTTGCCTACTTAAATAGCCTAAGGCAGGGGGAGTCACCATGACCACACTCCAAGTATGCTACTAAGCAACAATCTCTGCTAGTCTTAAAAATGGCTTTCTGTACACAAATCTCCATAGTAAATTTCAATAAGCCTATTAACCATATGTCAACACCAGAAGAAAAGTACACAAACTGTGTTAAATTGGCTCCTAGCACATTCTTAGTAATGTAGACAGGAGCTAGCTGGCACAGCAAGAGCTATATAGCAAACAGAAAGTTACTTTCAAGAAGAGATGTCATTACAGTTGCATTATCCTCTGCAGCTGATCACAATACTGCTGGGGGGTTTTTTATGGCCTCTTTCAACCTACTGTAACAGCAAAAACAATTTTCAGTGACTTTCTATACTAATCTAAGATGAGGAGAAAAATATTAATAACCTATATATATCAGGCCTGCCAATTATACTGTAATTTTTAAGAGTTTCCATTTACACATTCAGGTAAATGGGACACCACAGCCAATAAGGTGATACTGATGCAAATAAGGCAGCAGTCCAGGCAGTAAGTAGCCATTATAATTTCTGTTATTACTACTAGAACTCACAGTCTAAAAATGCAAAGACTATCTATAATTCTTCTAATTCTTTCACCTCCCCAGAACCTTCAGTAGAGGGTGTATTTCTCATCTTTCCTGACACAGTCTAGTGCAGTCCATCTCCAGCTTTCAGAACAACTCTCTAATTTTGTTAACAGAATGAGCTGTCAGATTCCCAAGGGACCAATAACTCACATCACAGCTTCCTTCTAGTGTGCATTCACACCATCAAGATGTTACTAATGAAATTTGCCGGTATACTTGGGAAAAAAAAAAACAAAAAACCCAACAAAAGTGCACAGCACAAGGTGCACATAATGTCAAGTAAAAATTCAGAAATTCTGTTGTTTGCAAATTGTAGGTTAAGCCAAACACTTATATTTCCATACCTTTGGAGAGTCCCCTCTTTCTCACATTCACAGTAACTTTTTCATCTATATATATAAAAAAAAAAAAAAAACAGATAAAAACCCCCAAGCACTCCCAATTAATTTAGCATAAGTCTAGCAATATATGTAGTTTGAATAATTATGATTTTTACATTTAAAGTATGACTATTTAAAAGAGAACTGGAACACTAAATATAAAAATATAAGTAAATATGGTAATTTACATTAAATATTATTTTACTTTAGGATTTTATAAATTTGACCAACACAGCCATCGACTTCTGGGAACAACATACCTATAACAATCCTGTTACTGTTTCACAGGAAAATTTCTGAAATTTCATTATATATAAAATTTACTTTGAAGGTATTGTCTTCCTGTAATAACTGACTTCCTACAACATCATACTTTTATTTACTTTATAGCAAATCGTGCTTATAAGCATTACAGCTTGCACGCCACTGGTATTCTTAATTTTCTGTGTCCCTTGAGAAGTTCAGCATCCAATGTTTATAAAGTTCAAAATTAGAATTTTTTATGGGAGCTCGGCTTCAAAAATATTAAGCTTTATATATGGTTAAGTACTCAGAGAAAAAAAGAGTATTTTGTCTCCCACAAAAAGGGATAGTTTATTGAAGGATAATTGATATCCTTGTTTCAAAAAGGATGAACAGAAAAAAAGAAACACCTCAATTCACAGGAGTGTTGTGAAAACTAAAATAATCCTTCAGTCTTGGATTAACAAGAGAAATGGGGGAAAAATATTGATGAAAGGGAATTCATTACTGTTTCAATATCAGAACTGAGTTTTGTGATGATCATCTGTGCCCATTCCTTGAGCAACAAGGGTACTCCACATTCACTACATTAAAATTGCCCAGCCTGTACGCTGAATAAAGAAGAGACTATTCCAAAACTAGTATGTGATCAGACAGTTAAAAACTTCTTGCAGTTTAAAGAAAAGTTAAGGATATACAAGTTAGTTACTAAACATATGTGTACCCTCTTTGAAACTGTGTATAAACATCTAATTCTAGAAAATAAAGATTTTTGTGTATTTTTGAAAATGTACTACCCTACTGTATACCGAATATCACAATGGTCAATGGAAATTTTTCATCACAAATCCTTAACACGAATGCACTGAAAAATCGGCCTGCAAAGCTAAGGTGGAAAAATATGCCAATGCTTGGATACATTTGGAATAGTGTGTGGAATCCTGAACTTTGTCATCCCATAATCTCTATTTAAGGACCATCAAATATCTTCAGAACACTAACCAGTTAAACTAGTGGCAAAATTTGAATATTTGAAGAAAAAAACTAAACCAGAGGAAAGTCAAGGTTTAAAGAGGAAAAAAAAAAAAAAAGAGAAAAAGAAAAATAAAAAGATAAAAAATCAAGTAAGAAATACTTTTTCCAATATTGCAGTCACTTTACATGGGCATTTTCATTATTTCCTACAGACATGTAACTGATCCACAAGGCCATGGATTTAATCTGTGTACATATATTTAGGCCCTGCATTGCAGTCCTATATATGAGATCCTTTCCATTTATTTATTTTTATGTTCTGTGTCTTGTCTTAGAAGGTCTCAGAAATCCCATTCAGATACATAACTCTTGAAAGATTATCTATTTTTTACTTAATGTGGAAGTCAGTTTTGACATTTCCTGCATTGGATTCTTAACCCTTGCCATGTCTTCAGAAATACAAATGTCTTATTGGCATTTCAACCACCATGTCCTGCATTTGATTAGATGATTAGTAAATCAACTTCTCATTGCATGGGAAAGAACGGGGAAGACAACAATTGTTTCTCTCTGATGCGATCAGTAACTAAATTTTAGTTTGAAAACTTCTGAATGCTGTCAATTTAACTGGTATCCTATTTTGATCTACAGCACCGACTGTCCTTCAGAAAAAAAGACAAGGCACCTTCACGATTCATCTGGTGTATGTCCTTGTTTGCAGTTGGGGAGTCTTTCTGACCCCCGCACAGGCCAGTTTCTGAATCCCTGAGGCATATGATTTGATTTTCTTTAACATCTTCCCTACACAGAGCTACGTGTTAACATTGTAGAATTAAAATGGAGGTTAATGTTCTGCTGCTGATGTGTAAGCATAAAGGGGAGACATGAAGTGAAAGCAGAATGAGTTTATACATCACACTGAGAAGGATTATACATCCCTAATCACCTTGAAGAGCACTTAACTGAAAAAACATGAAATTCAAATTTGATACAGAGTACTGCCATAATTTGCTCTATAAGAGCAGAAGAGCATTCTTTGTACAGCACCACAAACATCCTTTTGTATTACATTGGGTAAAGCAAGTCTATTTTGGTTCTCTAAATATTGTTGGGATAAGGCAATTTTTCTAGAAACTCTAATGTAACTACACAGTATTTGGCTCTAATCCTTTTTCCTGAGCTGCTGTGCAGAAAGAATATGGGATGCTGCATTATGTAAAACTTGCAGAAAGAAATTCTATTAACTTTGTCAGATTGAACCTTGCTGTTGATATAACTAAGTTTCTACCCTATTCAGCCTGACTTTAATAGCAGGTCAATTTCATTAGCAGAAGTAGGAATGGCAATAATAAATAGCTGCCACTATTTCCACTGGGACACACTAGTTACATCACACCTTGCAGTGACGACCTTTCTGAATTCTACCTAAGGAACAAAGATAAGACATTAGTAGCTATACCAGTATAATATCTGGGCCCATGTAATCCACCCAAATTTCATCACTTGTTTTCAAATTTAGAATGTCAGATGCAGTTAAAGAAGTTCGATTGTTAAATTTGGTGACATACATTACAAGCTGTATTAGTAAAAGCAAAAAAAATGCCATAAACAAGATGAAGAACGGAAGAATTATGATATGGGAGATAAAAGTATAAAAAAGGTAAAAGCAGAAATATCCCATTTTGAGCCCTTTGAAATTGTCATGCCTTCAGTATATTTTAAAAACTGACACCTCCCCTTCCCCCCAGTAAAAGTTATCTCCATGACTACCAAGTCAAGCAAGTTCAAATAAAACCAAAATGGAAACATCTGACACTAGTTCTTCATACTGAAGTAGCCAAAGGGACACAAAGGGATACTTTGAAAAAAAACCCTAGTCAGATCTTCTCATTTAAGAAAGTGACTGGAGTGAAATGCTTGCACTAGACAAAAATAATGGTGCAAGAAGTAGAGTTGAGATTAAAATGTTCAGAACTTGCATCCAGAGGGAATGCATGATGTTAATTTTTCTACCCAGTACACTTGAAACTTGCAGTTCCCTACAGTTTCAGTTTCTCACAGCACTTGCCTAAAAAGTGTGTCAAAGTGTTTTCAGATTACAAGATTCTGAACTGTTTGTATAGATCCTCAAGTACACTATGAGGCTGCATGTACTTCTGTTTCAACTGCGCTGTCTCACATTCTTAAAAACAAAAGATATTAAAGTTATCAGATGGAGATGGATTACATGCTGGATTTCTGTCAGTAAATGAGTCTACATGTCTGGGAACTACAGACTGCAACATATTGGAAGGGGTCTTAAGTGGGTTTTTCCATTCAGCAATACAATTATTCCAATATGAGAGAGATTTTCCTGTCTTCACTCCTGATCTCTTGTTCTGAACCACATTGGTACATTTTTCTGCTTCCTCTTATACTTCTAACCCTGATTCTTATCCCAGCCTGTTTTCTTCAACATTAGTAGCAGAGAAAAGTTCAGCATGGAAGCCCTTTTATGAAATAAAATTACAGTGCAAACTCCAGAACAGAAGTGAGTCTTGGATGCCTGAGAACTAAAGAAAAGAACAAAAAAAAGAAAGAAAAGTTTGCATATATTTATATACCAAATGTATTTTTTATTTGCCAGACTGTATGTACAAGTATTTTTGATAGAATGCATTAGGCCTAGCGATGTACTAACTTGCAGTGCAGTATTTAGGACCTCAGTTCCACTTTGTTAGTTTCAGACAACTACAGAAGTTACAATTAACTATTATGATTAAAAAAGTAAATTTATTTTATGTACCCAAGCCATTCACCTTTTTTATCCAATAATTTTCTGCCCTGTATTAACCTGTATCAACTTACATCAGTTAGGAATTTCACACTTTTGGTAACTTCACTTGATTACCTGGGAATGAGACACAACATAGGTCACCTAGGTATAACTCTGAACAACTTGAATAAAGTTACAAAAATTAGTAATTCCACAAAAAAGGTAATTGACAAGAAGATACAGAGATACTTTTTTCTTAATAACTTTAGTAGAGAACAGTGAATATTCCTAAACTTCAGCAAGGCTTCCAAAGCAGTGTTCCATAGCAGCCTCACAGCCATATCATGGAAATACAGACTGGATGGATGGGCTACAAAGCAGAGGAAAGATGGTATTAACCTACAGGAGCAGTTGGCAGACTGCAGGGGAGAGATGCTTTTCAGAAATGCCACTATTTAAGTTGGATCCAAATTCACAGTTGGTCCTACTTAGAGGAATAAGAGGCAGGACCAACAAATGTCCCTTCAAACCTAATTTATTCTATGATCACATTCTACTTTGCATAGTTCAAAGCACCGGTATCAGATCACAGAACTCTTCCTAAGATTTACATGTTAGTTCTCAGTCTGCATAGAGCAGGGGAATTTTTGACTAGTTCCTGACTTAAGTTCAATTCCAACACACACTTCTCTTGAAAAGAATTAAGCTATTTAAAAAATAATTTTATTCATTTTGGATATTCAGGATGAACAAACTGAAATAAAATCACAAGCTAAATGTTACAGAGAATATTAGAAGCCATGTGAGTTATGAACTTGTGGAATGCAAATATGAAAACCTTTAGACCAGCTGTTAACTACCATTTGAAAGCCAAATGAAGTGAATTTAGAAAATAATGCACCAGATGGAGGAAATACGCATACTCAGGGTATAGATGTTTCTTTATCTGCCATTCTTACTTACTTTCAGGCACGCACATGTTGTCACCAAAGAAAAATGTTTTACTCTACGTAACATCTTGAAATAACATACTATTCTTTGCATTCTGTTCATTTTTTACTTCATTGTAGAAAGGAGAAAAGTAGTGACAGAAGAAAACACTAGAAGGATCTTCATTTACAATGTGAAGAATCTGCTTACGACAAATCATTTTATATATATTACAAAGTCATATATTTATGTAGGGGTCTTTATAAATGAAACTAAGCTTTTACATGTAGCTCCTGTTCAACATTAATCATTTTCTACATTTGGGATATTTTTGGATATGCAGAACTATACAGAAATTGATTTAATTGGCAAGTGTTTAGGATATGTCAGCCAGTACATGCTGAAAATGGTGCTGTCAAACAACATATTTAACTGCAACCTGATAGAGAAAGTTGTACCAATATGAAATGTGCTAATAGAATGACAGGAAATAAAGATGCTTCAAATTAGTTTTTTAACACCATATACCAGAAGATATTTTGGCTTTAGTTTTCTCCAAATGCCCAGGCAATTGACAAAGACATACTACCCAATACACAGAAATTAATTTTCTACATATGAAAGTTATGCATGGTTCTCAGTTGCTGTAAATCCATCTAGCTTGTGAACTGATTTACAACACCTTAAGAAACTGGCTGCTTTTTGCATGCATTAAGGGCTTCAGGTCGAAATTTCTCTGCATTCAGTTTAGCAAACACTGGCATATAGTAAAAAAAAATGTTACCCATGTGCATACATTGTTTAATCCTTGGTAAACTTTAAGATCCAGTCAAATTATTCATTATTTAGCCTCTGTTGCTGTAAGGCAAAAAATGTTTTCAGAGATATAAACTTCATAATAAAAACTACAGAAAACAATGTGATGCAGACGTTAAACACTAACGTACTTTCTTTCAGGATTTTGTTAAACTAAGAATTAATTCCTTTGTTTTCAGTACAGATTTTAATGCTGCAGCAAGATGAAATCACTATCCAATGTATAGAGATAAGGATGCTTTTTCTTTTTCGTTTTATGCCTGTAATGACTGCATAATCACTGCAGCAAGTTGTGAAAGAGGCAGAAAATGAATAAAACCTGCCAATTGCATGGAGGATAAAATCATTGCTGTGAATTTTCAACTGTGCCACACTTTGCATTTTACTGCACACCACACAAACAGACAATGTTCAGTTCAGATGCAGGCAGAAAATAAAGGCCTTCCAAGTCTTAAAAAGCCTTAATACTGAGGAAAAGATAAAAGATGAATTGTAAAGTGTTAATATTTTATTTCTAAAATATTTTTATTTTAGTTTCTTACAGCCAAAGGCACTTTCCTTTCCTGTTTTCTTTAAAGCAAGCAGATGGTTGAGATTTGTGAAATGAGCTATTTGCACAGTTCAGTTCTCAGTCTGGTAGAGATGGTAGTATTTTCGGTAAACATTCAACATTTTTACTTAAGAATAAAAAAGTCAATTATACATATTAAAATACTATTAGCTAAAAAAAGGTAGCCAAGAACCAGACACTTAAATCCATTTCTCCTCTCCTCACATTGTAGAGTGCAAATTGTTCTTAAAGGAATAATGAAGGCAGACTTGCTTGCCTGAGCTACCTGTAACACACAGTTCAACAAAAGCTAGTACAGCAGTAAGAGGAAGGTGTAAGAAGCAGAGCTTTCTGAACTACTCCAAAATCCATAGCAACTCTGTCAGTAGTACCAAAGTCACATACAACTAGTATAATAATCAGATCAGTGTGAGATCCGCTGTGTAGCTGTAGCTGCAGTGATTTACATCTTCTTTAAAAAACATGTAAGCGGGTAGCAGATTCAACTGAGGCCTACTTCATTCCCAGATACAGAACTGTCTGTGATTTGGAAACAAGCAACCCTGTTAGGAATTGTCAGAGCAGTATTTGCTCCTTACTTCAGCCAGTAGGTAAAGTCCAACTTCACTGTTTCCACACCAGCTAGGGACATGGACTTTAGAGGAGTGTAGGCTTTACCTTGGTCTTAAAATTTTGATGAAAAATACATACCAATTGTGCAACAACTATACAAAGTTAGCCTTAGAAAGGCAGAAAGAGGAGGGGAAAAAAAAAAAAGAAAAAGTGTAGTTCTGACCACATAACATTTTGGATACAAGCTACAAGCTCTGTCCCCTTAGAACTGTTCTCCACTTGAAATGTGCTTCACAGCAGAGATAGAGGTCAAATCTATCCTCAGCTATACATGCTTAATGCAAGCTTCCAGGCACTACAGAGAAGAAAACTTGGGTTTGTTCTATCCTTTCACATAAAAACAAGTGCTTACTTATTGTAGTGTGCATGACTGATGTGCATCTTTGACCACATTATCCATCACATGATGCTTATTTTAATATCACTCATCAAATATAAGACAAGCCAGCTATGTTCCTTCCTGAACAGCCTGATGTTATGTATTGCAGAGTAGTATGGAAGTTGCAATGAGCCAGACAGGGCCATCTGGCTTGCTAAAATGTGGGGAGATAGTTTAAAGTTCAGTATACTGTTTTATTTCCAGTCCTAGGTTGCAGAAGTCAGTATAAATAGCAGCTGGTAGCACAGAGTTCGCAAAGGACTTAATCAAGCCTAAGCTCTCTCTGCACTGGGGAAGGGAACTGGAAGAAAGGAGAAGGTGGATGTATATAGAAACACAAACACTATTCCATACACGTCGTTGTTAAAATCAGGTTTTTGTCCTGTTCATTCTCTCAGCATTCAGCAGTATCCCTACAAAAAGTTTCTGCCCTGCCCCTGTACCCCTTGAGTATCTTCCTCTAGATGAAGCAACAACTAGAAGTCTTACTACAGAATTTAATCACAACAAAGAACAATGCTTGTGCAAATCTAATTAGAAATCAGTACAAAGGTAAGCCTCAAATGGCCCGTGGTTCTACCTTTGAGGAGTATCAAAGGATATGGGCCAAAGAGGTTGCTGTAACATTAACTGTGCTCTGCTGAAAGACCATCTTCCTTCTGGCAAGGTAATTTAAAAAAAACAAAAACCCAAAACTAAAACCAAGACAACCCAACAAACCACCCTTCCCCCTCAAATTCTTCACATTCCACCCATTCCAAAGCAGAAGAGACTAAATAAAAGAACATAATGCTATTGAATTTAATGGATCACAGATTCAGGCTGGAGGGCCTCAGGAGGTCTCTAGTCCAACCTCTCACCTAAAGAAGAGACAGCTCTGAGCTCGGACTGAATTGCTCAGGGCTAGATCCAGTCTGGTCTTGTTAACCTTGAAGGATGGAGACTGAGCAGCCTCTCCCACTCCTTGACTGCTGTCCCAGTTTGAGGTAAAACAGAACCAACTTTCTGTTCAGTAATTTTTACACACTACCTAGGCCTCTTCTAACTCTGAAATTAACAGCATACTGTGGAGAAAACTGCTCATTCTCATAGTGGTAAGACCAATGTTTGCACTTTGTGCCAAGGAATGGTATGCAGAGAGGCTCTTGAGTATATTTATTGCTATAACAACCAAGGTCAGCCAATGTTTTTGCCCCATTCGAGGGTCAGAAACAGAAAAAGTGTAGAGGGGTCCCACCTGTGGGGTGAAGCAAACAGGACCGGTGACCCAAACCTGACCAACAGTGGTATTCCATCCCACACGCCCCATGCTTAGTATAAAAGCTAAGGGATCAAAGGGTCAGTGTTCTTTCTTCAGTGTCTGACATCCTAAGAGTACCCTGTCTGTTCATCTGTCTTTGATCCTGATCCATATGCTCCTGATTCCAGAGCTGAAATCCGGTTCCCATCTGTCACTGAGTCCAGTTTGGGACCTCCCCAGTGCCTGCCGATGACATCATCCTGGGAGCTTGATACAGTTTTATATATATATATAGTATCTATTTCATTATTTCTTTATTTCTTTTATTATTATTATTTTAATATTAATACTTCATTAAGGTAGTTTAGTTCATACTAAACTTGTAGATCTCCTTATCTCTTCCTCTCCTCTTTTTTTGGGGGGGTGGAAGGGTCATGTCTCATTCTGATTGGCCAATTCAGCCTAATCCACAACAATTGTTCTCAGAGTGAAAATGCCTTTATAGACAATCTGAACCTCTTGTATCAACTTGTGCCCATTGCATTTTTATTTTTTTTTTGTCCTGCCATACATCACTGCTAAAAGTCTGGCTTCTGGTATAATTGACATTAAATTTATGTGCACACCCAGTCATTGTATAAGATACAGTAAAGTCCTTTGAAATTTTCAGCTTGCAAGAGTAAAGAAGTATCCCACCTTCTCTGCCTGATAAGTTCTAAGAGAGACTGCCACTGGGTTTTGTAGCATCCCTGGCCCAACAAGCATACTTAGAAAATATCAGCTAAAGCCCTTCAGGAAAGGTGACAGAGAAGGGCCAAATTCCTAAAGACAAACTTGTGTAGCTTAAATATTCAACTTCTCTGAAATAAAAGCATTTAGAAGCACTTAAAACTGGTGCAGTTCCAAAGTACAGGAAGCTTTGAAGCTACATGATGACACACAGGTTCTCAAGAGTATGGTTTAAACATTGAGTTTCACTCCAAGAGAAGCAAAATCAACAAACCCTATGTGCATATGCTTCTTCACATACCTCCTTTTCCCAGCTTAGCTCTTTAGGCACTTCATAAATAGTAATATCCAGGCTATGCAAAAGGCACAGATATTATTTTTTTTAATAGATAGAGAAGACAGACAGAACACATATTCCCAACTTCACACAGAAAATCTTCAGCAAAAACCATAAACTGAACGTACATGCCTCACTTTCCCAGGCAGACTCAAATGCAATACCTTCTTTTCTGTACAGGTAACCTTACTACTCAGTAGGTGTGATCTTTAGGGGATGTGAGAGTAAATGCTGACAAAAAGACAGGGTTAGGAAAAAGGTGCTTTACTGTCAAGCCCATATGGAGACCAGAGGTTGTGCTCCCCAACAAATGATTGGTTACAATGCAATACAGACTCCAATTACATTCCCTAGGTGACAGAAATTTCTGCTGAAAAAAACCCAAACTGAATGTCAACAATGAAACACTTACAAATGAGGCATAAATTAAGTTCATCTGATAATTCCAAGGAATCCAAGACAACTGAGGGTTTTTTGGTTATTGTTGGTTCAGAATTTCTGCACAGTTTTTGCAATTGGACAGGAGATTCAAACTTGACACCTAGACAAAAATATTTAAAAAAAAAAAAAAAAATCAATCAACAGCTGCATACCAAAAAAATCTCATTCTGTGCTAAGTCATTCTGCTCGTATATACACAAATTAACATGGGTATGTTATTACAGAGGTTTATTTTCTTGATTTTAAGGAGTTTTGCACATGGAGTTTTAATGCTATTGTACCTTACTTTTAATAGAAAAAAATTGTTATAACCAATCATTGAAATACAAATATTCATCATTTTTTTTCAATCAACAATCATTGATAAGACAGTGCTAGCTAAATTTGGTCATTATTGACACAGTGTTTTTCTTTCAAAGTATTTCACATAAGATCCCTTGAAGTTAATCAGATATAACCATGTTGTCTCAGCCTTTCACTGTCACAAAGAGATTATAATTCATTGGACTCTTTTTCATGGAGTTACGCGGTTGAGATTTGCATCCTTAGCAGATGAATTTGGGATTGAAAATACTTATCTTAATATAAACTAAATATCTTCTACAATAGACAGAAAGATAAGATGAGCTGATACATTACCACAACTCTATCCTTATCAGTATCTGTCACAGTGAAATCACAGACCACATGCTATTGCCCTTGGCAGACTAAACATCTTTACACAAGTGCCCTGTGTCAGGGAAAAAGAAGAGAAAGTGGTCTCAGGAACAGTGAAAACTGAAGTTATGATAATTGTGGAAAAAACATCACTTACCCAATTCAGAGAACTCTGCTGCTTTGGTAACACCCTACGTGCTTTTCAGATACAAAAGGTAATTCTGTGAGGAAGCCTTGCAGGCTGGGAGGAGAAGTGCATATGCAGTCTCCAATTACTTACTCATTTTTCATAATTTGGTCTGGATTCTTCTTCTCACATCCGCTCTAGAAAGAAAAATAAAACAAAACCAAAAAACAGATGCAGAGTTCTCAGTCTGTCAAATAAACCACCTAGCTTGCTCAGTGTTAAAGATGACATCAATAATGCATTCATCTGCTATAAAACTGTGCCAGCTCCGGATCAAAAAGTGAACTTGAAGAAAAAAAATAAATAAATAGTTATATCATCCCAAATGGGGGCCAAAGGTGAAACTTTGACAGAAAAGAAACTGTTGACCTACCATTAATGTTAACATTTCAACATACCTAAGCATTCCCTTCCTGACCACCTAACTTCTGATTACCCTAACTAAAACTGAGACGTGAAACAAACTACCTGGATTTTGCATAAGTGAAAGTTCAGAAGGAACAGCCTGACTGCAAAGCAGTCAACAAGGATCATACCTATGCCATGGTACAGTCATATCCAGTTACATTGAGTCATTTTGTTAGGAAGAAAAGAGTTTACCTGTCCCCATTCAGAGACATCTGTATAAAAGGAACGTCCAAACTTCTTGTGAGAATAGATTTAGAAATCAGATAAAATAAGCTATCTTTTCTAGCGTGTTAATACTCCACTAACCTCTTAATGTTTATTTTTTCCCCACTTAAAGTATTTATTTTTTCCCCTTACATTTATTTTTTCATTCAACACCCTCGTAATCAATTGCACACATTTCACACCATTTCCACACTAATTTCCTACATCATTTTCATATCACATCCTTTATTCAGTGTACCAAGTAATTAGATTAAGAGGTTCTTCTCAACTAGTTTGAAAAACACCTAGTCTTTTATGGAGCCAATTCTTTCCACTGTTGTTGTTCTTAACTAATATCTGAGGGTCAACAAAATTCAGTTCAAAAGTGACACATTTTTATATACTAGGAAAGTGGTTTAAAAATTATGAGCTCTCCAAAATCCCTGGATTGTTTCACTGTAGAGACTAATATCAGTGTAACTCCAGAAAACACAGACTGCAAAGCTGTAGAACACTAGAAGCAGCTTTTCCGTAGGCTTCAGATTTTTTGAAAAATTGCTCTAAAAGTATCTGTTAAAACAAAATAATAATAAAAAAAAAGCTTTTCCTTGAACAAAAATCCTCCATTAAGTATGAGCTTTCAGTATCCATTAGCACAGAAAAGGATTAAAAAAACCTTCATATCATGCAAAGTTTTCACTTGGCTATTTCAAGTAGAATGACACCTGCTTTCAGTATTACAATTTAATTTTGTCTCTCTCTAAACAGCTTTGGTATGCAGAGGAGTATTTTTTATGGGAAGGCAAAGATTCAGTCTAAATATATATATACATACATACCTATATATCTTTTTATGCACAGTTATTTTTTTATTGAAACAGCCATCCCTGCACATTACTTGGACAAACTAGCGTGACAATGAGTTACAGTTATTCACTCTGGTGTATTTTACAGATACAGAGATGGCTTCTTGTGCTAGTATTCTCATACTGTATCTCTTTACAAAAACTATATTTTAAACAGTCAAATAGGTGGAATATTAAGTTGCATTACTAAAATACAGGTAATGTCAGAGTTTATTGAAAGAACATTTCTAAAGAAGGATGCACAGCCCCACAGACAACAGCTGGTGACCAAAAAGAAGCAGCTGGTGGTTGTCAATGGCTGTCAATAACAACCACTGATGAGAGAAGGACTACAATGTTTGATAAACAAGACAAATGCCATTACTGCTTCTGAACACTGGAAAGACTACACTGACAATGGGGCTGAAAGTGTTTAATTGCCTTATTATAAACTGAGGGCATGCCTATCACTGGTAACAGAGCAAGAACTGTCCAAAAAACCCAAAGGAACTAATTTGAGTCCAACACAAACACCAGTTTTGGTCTAAAGACAGAACAGCTTTTTTTAACACAGCACTGTGGCAGATGGACTACAGTAATAAACAGACAGTTGCACAGGTTATGGAGCCTTCCATACTTTGCACTATTACACAAGTAAAAACATACTTCAAAGCATTTTCACACATCTGCTGAAGTCCTGTTAAATCTGCAGGGTAACCTTTCCAGTTTAGGGAACACAGTGAACAAGTACAACTGTTGGTGTATAGAACACAGTTAAAGTGTGCACAGGGGCTAAGTCTCTATAAGTAGGTAATTTTCTCAGTAATATAAAGTCCATCTCTTATTCCAAGCATATATACATTATTATTATTCAAAACTTTCTAGAATAAAAGATAGATGACCTCAGAAGAGACCTCAAAACTATTCACTAAATTGGAAAACTGCTGAATGAAAAATTTATCTAATACATTTCTTTAAACAGAAATAAATTCATCATGGTTTCTATCATCTAAAAGCTCCAGCCACATTTTTTTGCTGGGCCTCCACCTTGTAATGTCAAGGGGAAAGATGTTTCAAGACAAAGTTCTATAGAAATATTTTAATTAGGAACTGACAATATGAAATTATGAAGTTCATTTTCTTCTTATTAGTTTTGTGAAAGGCATTCTAATAATTCTGCAATCCAAAAAGAGTACAGAAATTGTTTGCTTGACAGTCCTGCCTCTTTATGCCTTTTAGGACAAAACTATTTACAAACTTGACCCTAACCTTCAATCTCTTACTCCAAACCTCAGGATTATTCAATGAATAAACCACTACGATTGTTAATCTATTTAGTTTCACTAACAATAACTGTTGATGTGAACAATATCCTTTGTACAGCATGTACAGCCTTTATTTTAACCATTACTTCTGCAAAGTGTCAAAAAACACATGCTATATACATTGAATGTTGAGAAGTGCAATGGATTTGAGCTTCAGACTGGTGTACAGGTCCTTCAGACAAAGGATAGAAAAGATTTCAGAAAGCACAAATCATATATGGTTTAGAAGATAAAGTGTTACAGAACTAAGTTTAGTCTGTAAATCAACAATTTGTCAGGAGTGAACAGAGCTAATCATGACTGCCCATAAGGAAAGCATTACTCATAGTTACTTTGAAGAAAATAAACTCTAAAACCCTCTCCATAGACATGCCCAAGAAAGGGGGGGTTGGAGGAAGCTCTAAGGAAGGGGTTTCCAATTAGGGAGCTGTAATAATGTTGCCACTTGCTTTTTCTAGGGGAAAAAAAAAAAAAAAANAAAAAAAAAAAAAAAAAAAAAAAAGTAGGTAAATGTACACATCAAAAGCAAAAGTTAAAGTTAATACAAAACTAAAGTTTTACTGTCCCATCCATTTTATCTAGAGACCTGTTAAGTTCTTCATTGACATTGAAGAAACATTATCAATCCAAAAGTTGGTAATGCTTCTTGCATTCCAGCTTCTCTCCCTTGGCATTAATTCCACAGTAATTTCGACTAATCTGTACTCTGCCAACTCATCTGACTGTTCACAGACAAGAGTTTAGAAATGAGCACACTGGCACATGCCAAATGGGCACTGACAAAGCTGTTTGGTTGTTTTCCTGTTTGCTTGTTTTCCCTTGCCAGTGTCACTGCTAGGTGTGTTGACTGTTATACTGTGCTGTGGTATCTTTTGTTAATTCATCCTATGAAATCCTACACTATTTCATGGTGGGTGGCTCATTTTCATCTCTTCCCAAAGTCAGTCACAGTCCTATCAACAGTCTCTAACCTGGCCCCTAGCTCCAGGTGTGATTCTGATTCATTCTGAAGCCAGCTCCCATGTTCACCAAACTCCTCCCCCTACCCACTGGTTTCTGTTTGCAGAACATGCAGAAGAAGCACATAATGTGCAGCCAAGAAATCCATAGCACACCTAATTATTGCTGATCTGGATAACCAAGGGACTAAGACCACTCACATCAGTACAGAGGCAGCAGGAAGAGCTTAGTCTCGAAACCTAACACCTCAAATGACCTGCAGGGGACAGAAGGCAGGGGGAAAGAGTGAAAGCAGAGGATGGAAAGCTGAATAGTGTGTGAAAGCCTGAGTTGCCTGAAAATCTATTACTTCATTTACCTCACCTGAAATATAAAGCTATATTCTGTAAGAAACAGAGGAGCCAGAAAGCACAAACATGAAACACTACCAAAAAGTGTTGCAGAGGTGAACATGGAGAGAATGCTGCTGCACTCCACAGAATTTGCAAACATTACAGAAACCAGGAACAAAGCACACAGATACACACACAAAAATTAAAAATGAAAGCAACTACTCTTAAATTCATACACACTAGATATTACGAAAGCAAATACTCTTAAATCAATACAAACTGCATATATTACTGCCATACTACAAATCACACCCTAGTTGATTATCCATAGGCTGAAAACATTACTTCCCTGTACTTGAAAAATCACCATCTCCTAAAAAATATTCAGTGTGCTTGAAAACCTTAGTAAAAGGACTTTGGAGGATGCAGAAGAAGAACCCATTTCCAAAAATAATCCAATTGCTGTATCAAAAAGAAAAAGAAACAAGGCCTAAATAGAAAGGTTAAACATTAAGACTAACTTGCCATATATTCCTCATTTTTCCTCCCTCCAAACATTATAAATTAAGCTTACACAAAGCTCTGACATTTTTTATTTATATTCATTTTAATAGGAAAAAAATATATGCAACTACTGATTTCAGTCCTTCCTTCCTCCCCTGTTTTTCCCCTCAGACTCATTTTATACAGGGAATACATCATCCTAACCCTGATAATTCCAAGTAGCTCAGAAATGATCATTAAATGCCTAGAAGCTTTGCAAAGCAAAACATAAGACATTTAACACAATATTTGGCAATTATATATAAAATAATTTTCCATATTTTTACAAGATTAAGTGTTCTTGTCCTGCAAATAATACCATGAAAAATAAACATTAAATATTTTCTTGAACTAGATCCTAAATCAAGAACAGAAACAACAGGAAAATACTCTTCACCACTTCAGTCCTATGAAAGAAGCAGAACAAACAGAAGAGATGATTTAAACAAAATGGTAGAAACTGTGTTTATTAGAGTTACTTTCTCTATAGTAGTCTGTGATGAACACTAAGTTACAATCAAAACCTACAGAAACAAATGGAGTCAACCCATTGTCTTAGCACTGATTTTCTGGCTTACGGTGCTCATTTACATGTTACTGAGAGGCAATTAACATTCAAATCCCATTTACCCAGGTTCTAAACAATACAATGAGCATGAGAGCAAAAGCATATTTTCACAATGTTTCCATCATCTTTACAGGATATTTTTAATCACAGAAAACAATTTAATGTAGCATGCTAAAACATCCTATTTTTTTAGTATTGTGGCAAACTTGTCACTTTTTAAAGTAATCTAATCTGCTAGCTAAACCTTTTTAAAAAACAAACCAAAAAACCACCAACTTTCAGTGGGATAAAACAAACAAAAGAAATGAAAATTAATTCACAATGCATAAAGAAGCAATCTATTACTAATGGCAATATATAATTTCCTTTCCTTCCTTGATTCAACTGCAAGTTTCCAGAAATACTTCCAGATGTTTTTCTGAACAGAACACAATCATACACCTGGGCCCCTCTAAATCATCTGGGAATAAACTGTCAGACCAAACACAGACAAAATAAGAGAACTCAAAACTCATTTAGCTGTGTTTGAAAAGCACAAACTTATTTTGCAGAAGACCTTTGACATTTGAAAATTTGTCTGCCCCAAATCACCGTAAAACAGCAGTTGAATGATTTCCTCTGTATGATTCCACAAAAAGTTCTACTGCAAAATCTCAAAATGATTATTTTCTATCATCATATTTTGATAGCTTCAAAGCATTGCCATCATGTAATATGGAACTCAGTTTAATGTATAATTATATAAAACAGTTACCATTGTGCAGTAAACACAGATAAAACATTAATAATACCTTGAAAATGTTAAAAAAAGATATATGAAAACTTTTAAGCTCTCTGGATATTTATATATGTGTTATATATGTACATATATCTATAAATATATCTTGGTATATATCTGTATAACTCCATAAAAATATGATAGCGTTGGCTATGTGACACTTTCTTATGAAAACCTATTTCAATGATTTTTTTAATTTTTTTTTAAGAAATCCTTTTTTATAAGTTTGTGATTCAGATATTCATCCCTCATCCAAGTGCCTCCCCACTATCCACTCTACTTGCAGCAATATTCATTTCATTCTCTACTCTAATGATTAGTTCCCTGAAGGCCTATAGTATTTAGGTTGTCTTTATATCACCATTAAAACAGATAACTGGCTTTGCCATTAAGAGTCTCTTATCCTTCTGTGCTGTTATGCAGAAGAGCTTACAGTCCAGCTCCTCACAGGGAATCCACTCTGACAGAGCCCTAGAGAAGCATTTTGGGTGTTGCACAGGCAATCTTGCCAACAATGCTTTGAACTAGAATGTTAGGTGAACAAAGTCCTTCAAGAGAAGTTAATTTAGCTATAACCTTGAGTTAAAACCTTGCTGGAAGAGTACATTAAGAAGAAATCTTAGCTTAAATTAATTCAACCTGAAAGCTCAATAGAGACATATTCACATTTGTAGGTAGATAAATCAAAGCAAGGAGGCTTTTGGTAGAAGGTAGTTCTAAATAAGTGAGAAAGAAGAGCTCCAGAAATTTCTCTAACCTAAAAAACTTTCAAAACCAGCAGTCAAGCAAACCAAAGCACATTTTATATTAACAAATATCAACCAATAAAAGCTCACTGTTTAACAGAACTGGTTTCTGAAAGACAATTCTCTATGATTTCCTCATTCTCTTCCCCTGTTTCTTCTTCTGCTTCTCCCTTTCCAAGCAGTTTTTCATCTTACTCACTTTGCCCCTCTTTTCTTTCTTATTTCTTGTTTTCTATCCCCTCTGCAATTCTCTGCATCATGCCTTTCTTGCATTAACCAGCTCATTGATACTAGCTACTCTAACTACACAGTTATAGAATATCCATTTAAGGGCGACAATAAGCACAAATTTCACAAAAGATAACAGGTGCTTCATAATTTTAAAAAAATCGCAAAAATTTTCAGATATTTGATGTCTGAGATGTTCATGCTTACATTCAAATCTATGAATTCAAGCTACAGAAACATGGCTAAAGGCAGGAATATTTTCCACTGGTGATCTCTCAACTCATTCTTGCTCCTTTTTCTGACATTATTTTTTGGCAAAGCCTCAGTTCCTTTTTTATAGGGACCTCCTATGTAGCTCCAGGTCTCTCAAAAATTTAAATAAATCAAATTTCAGAGTTAAGATCTTCAAATTATATTATAAAGTAACTGCACGGACAAAAAAAAAAAATTAGTGCTACATCAGAATTTCACTGGGGTGTGTTTTTAAACATAATTAATGTGTCAGCTATGAGGAAATCATCATTCTATACTGTTTAGACACGAAGTGAAATACGATTTATACAAACACTAAATTTATAGTTTGGTTGGCTTTTGTTTTTATTGCAGTTATGAGATTACAGTATAAGCAATGATCTTGGATATTTACAGTATTTCAGATACTGCTTTTATAAAGGTTACATATTTTTTCAGTACAGATTAAAGAAGCTGCTGTCTACCACAAAACAGACTTCACCAAAAAAGGTCTACAACATGGAAGCAGAAAACAAAGATGGTTTGAATTACAAAGCAGTTACTAAGTACATGATGCACTAAAGGTATGAATTCTAGTCCCATAAACCTGAGCATTAAAATCACTACATAAATTAATGTGATTAAGCTGAGATATAAAGAACATCAGAGTGAAAAAAAAATAATTAGAAGCACAAATAAATTATTACATAGATATTTAGACAGATTTTCTGAAGCAGCTAAAGACAGCAAAAAAAGTGATTACAGTTATTACCACCTCTGGATATTAATAGGGCATTTTAACTAATAATAGTTATTTCAAGTGTATCTTGAAAACAGAAATTAAAGATTCTTTCTCTTTAAAACCTGAAGTCCATTTCATACTCTCAGATCTTTGGGATTACATTGCTAATATGCTAATTCTCATTAATTCAACATTTATCTATTTAACCCACCTCCAAAAAGCCATGTCTTAATTTCCAAAGACAACAGTTCTTTAGCATACTGCATGTGTATGCTGAAAAGATCAGAAAAAAAAAAAATAATCATTAGTTAAGTCCAGAACACACAGTAAAAAAAATTGCATTATTCCAAGATATGAGCAGATAAAGACCATGCTTTATAGAAAGGGCGGAGAGCCACAAGAGTAAGAGAGGATTCTCAAAATCTGAGCCAAACACTGTTTGCTAACTTGAATTAACTCATTTCTGAAACCATATTATGTCTTGTACTATGAAACATCACATTCACTATAAGCCCTCAAGGCATGTCAATGCAAGAAAGGAAAGAAACCTCAAGAGCTCAGTTTGTAAGTCTAGAAGAATGGCTGGAATCATACAAACTGCAAAGGTGACCCCTTCAGTTATCTGGAACTGCAATTTCCTTAGGTGATTTCTTTCTTTCCCCTAGTAAGAACTCTTCCATATCTAAAATCATAACCTTTTTTCTCACAGAAGAGTTTTATTTTCTACTTACCTAACTTGGTTTAATACCAGTTACCTTCCTAATGGAGCTTTCTGAGACATTAACTCTAAGATGGAAATGGTTATATTATTTATGACATTTACATGACCATTACTGCAGTTTGAATAGGTACTGCCAACCCAAATATAAACTTGCAACTCAAGTACCATCACTTTGTAGTAGCTACAATAGAAAGAGACAATTGTTTGCAGGCTTAGAAAGAGAGCAAGAACAAAACTTTAATACATGAAAAGGTTTTGTTTCAGGCTAATCAAACAGACCTTTCCCAGAAGTGAGAGCCACCAACAGTCTGAAGTGGTAAACTAAGGGTTTTTCTATACTTGCAATGGCTTTATGCAACTGATAGCACCTTATCTAAAGCCCACGGAACAGCTTCAAACCTACTTTTTACTGCTCTGAATTCAATAGGTCCAAATTTAACTTTTACAGTTGCTTACTTTGAACAGCAAGTTTTGTTTGGAAAAGCTGAATTTGTTAGTCTAGTGAATTAACTAGAATTAGGTAAGCAGGAAATATAAGTTCAGAAAGAGGATCATTCCTTCTCTGGTAACCACTGGTGCTAATATTGCTTTAGCACACTGAGCAGAACAGATTAAACAATGTTCCCCTAGGCCACAATATCCCATCCCCCAGCAGAACTAGTAGTATAGTTTCCCCTAAATGCTAACTTCTGATTTCAGAGCATTGAATGTAAAGATCTTAAGTGTGTGTGTGTGTGTAATAATAATAATAATACAAAAAAAAAAGTAATGAGCCACATGTTAAGGGTGTTGTAAAAAAAAATTACTGAACCCAGAGGGTTCTAGGACCCAGGCAGTTTCTCCACCCCAGATGCTAAAGTTCAGTGTGACACTGTCTCAGGCCTGGGAGGCCATTCCTGTTCCTGTCCTCTTTGCAGCCAGCAGCAGGACCCAACACCCATTTCAAAAAGAAACCTTCAAACATACTCAAAATAATGATATAGACAGCCACATGGACAGTACCTTACCAACACCCACTTAAATACCAGCAATATGTACTTAAAACAAAAACAACCAAGTTGTGTTTGCCCTTTGGCTGATTAGGATTGATGTTCATTTGTGAAAAAAATACACCCCCTCACTGCTGAGTCACAAATGCACCTACATTCATGATGACTCTATATTGCTTTTGGCTGGGGAAGAGTTAATTTTTTTTCCGTAGTAACTTTTATGGAGTTATTTTTGGATTTGTGACCAATCCAATGTTGGTAACTGGGAAGTTTTAGTTATTTCTGAACAGTGCTTACTTGGCATCCAGGCATTTTCTGTTTTTCACTTTGTCCTACCAGCAAGTAGGCTGGGGATGCACAAGCAGTTGGGAAGGGACACAGCTGGAATAGCTGATGCCAGCCAACTAAAGAGGTACTCATACCATCTGAAGTCAGGCTCAGCAATAAAAGCTGCAGGAAAGGAGGAGGGGGGACAACATTCAGAGTTATGCCATTTGTCTTCCCATAACTGCTACTTATGATGGAACCCTGCTTTCCTGGAGATGGCCAAATATCTACCTGCTAGTAAGAAGTAGTGAATTCCTTATTCTGCTTTCATTATTAAACTGTCTTTATCTCAGCCTGTGAGTTCTCTCAGTTCTACCCTTTCAGTTTTCTTTCCCACTCTAATGCATGGGGGTGTGTGAGCAGCTCTATGGGGCTCAGTTGCCTGCTAGTGTTAAAATATGTCATGGTTTAACCTCAGCTGACAACTAGGAGTATATAGCTGCTCACTCATCTCCCCTTCTCTCCCTTTCTGGAGAAGGACAGGGAGAAGAAGGTGAAAAGAAGGGAAAAGGAAAAAAAGGTAATAATGATGACAGAAGTTACTCTCACTACCTGGTGAATTGGTACTATCTGGAATAGTGATCATGAGTGCTCACCCACCAAAGAATCCCATTTATACACTGAGCCTGACATCTATAGTATGGAATATTCCATTGGCCATCCTGTTGCTCTGTCTACATTTCATCTCAGATACTATGGGAAGCTGTAAAGAGTCCTTGAAAAGTGTAAACATCACCTTGCAAAGACTAAAACAACTACTAATACATCTAATATCTCTTTTACAGACTTAGTCACTGCTTCAGACTGTGAGTATTTCCAGGTGCAGGTCTCCTTCTACTTGCCAGTGAGTCCAATTTAACATCTGCTAGCACATTACATGTCTATACACACTCAGAGAATTGCAATCACTAGAGAAACCGTTGCTGACCACAGACCTACAGGCCTTGTGACCCATAGTCAATTCTCCAATGCTAGATCTTTCTACCACACACACTGGCAGTCCTTCTAATCACTGGCATTTAGACCTCTCACCAAATGTTGTGGTTTAGGTGGGGCCAGGCAATGACAAGACATCAGATGCTCTCCCTCACATCTCACTGAAAGGAAAGGAGAGAGAGAGGAGTTTAGGAAAAACTAAACTCCTTTAATGAAGCATTAATAATAAAATAATGAAATAGATAAAAAGGTGTATCAAGCTCCCAGGGAGATGTCTAGCAGGCACTGGGGAAGTTCCAAACTGGACTCAGTGACAAATAGGAAATGGATTCTGGATCTTGATTCAGGAACCTACAGATCAGGATCAAAGGCAGATGAAGTGAAAGGATCCTCCTCCTGTTGGTCAGTTTTGGGTCACCTGACCTGTCCACCCTTCTCCAAAGGTGCAAGCCCTCCACAGGGTAAACAACCATGTCAGCTGACCCTGGTTGCCACAACAAATATAATCAAGAACCTCTCTCACTGAACCAAAAATTGCCTCTACTTCACCCCAAACAGCACAAAATACCTTACACAGAAAAACAGTTAAGAACAGGATTTTTTTTAAGAAGATAGGATAGACGGAACAGGTGCCGGGCACTTTGTTAGCCAAACACCAACCAGAAGCTGCTTACATGTGGCTGAACCCTTTTATATTTTCTTTGCATTTTCTCATGCTTGTACATCAACGCCGCCACACGCTGCCTTCATCCTTCCCTTTCTTCATCATGGTTTCCTCCCAACCAATCAACCTGCCTCTACCTATGTTTTTACCCAATTTGTCCCAGTTTGCTTTCACCCATATTGAAATGTGGTATTTCTGACACTGTTACCTAGGTCATCTTGGTCTCCCCATGGCAATACTGGTAATGTTACTTACTGCTGTTCTTGCAAGACAGTGTGCCCCCAAGGTTCCATACTATTCCCCTCCAACTTGTTTCCAAAACTCAGACACTTCCCACTTAACTAAAATCAAGTAATTGCATTCTTTTTTTTTTTTTTTTTTTTTTT
>VZRU01012343.1:31421-147042 GCA_013398155.1 Pedionomus torquatus
TTATGTTAGCAGGCTCATGTCACACCCAGTAGTTTCTCCCAGTGCATTCACATAGTTAACCCTCAAGGCCAGGGCTTAATTTTTTGCCTTCTTATCTTAGCAGTGCGCATACACATATGTGCCTTCAAATCTAGTAAGCGCTTTTTGTCAGCCTCCAAGGGAGGAGCTTTGAACACATCCACCTGGTGAGTTAGCAAGCAGGCTTTCTTTCACTCCTACAAGCTCCTTCACCACTGCTGAAGATCTCAGACTCTGCTAACAATTTTCTCATAGTCTTGATGGATGAGAGGTTGGAAAAGCTTTGTTAGTTTAGCTCAGAGAAATGCAAAAATGAAATACAGTGTTGCATGTGAAGAGGAACAGTTGCTAAGGTACAACTCTTCTGGCCTTAAGAGTTCTCCTACAAGTTGCTCCTCTGTTACAGAATCAGTGATCTGATCCCTGCAACAAGCCACAGAGGAAAAGCTTTGTGTTTCTGGTAAGGTCATGCTCCAGTAGGCTAACAATAGGCTGAAGCCTCAAGACAATGAATATATTTGAAGATCCTTTTAATATTGCCAAAACAGCATAAGCAGACTTTAATGCAAGTGAAAGTCACATTACTTTTTGATCAATATTGCTGCCAAAAACACAAGTCCCTGATCTGGCAGAGAAATATAGCAATCAGTGTATTTGTCTCCTAAAATTAAATTAAGTTTAGTAGACAGGAAAAACCACAACTAGAAGGAGCTTAATTAGGAAAATGAGAATGAAACTTCAGACTCAAAAAGACAGCAAAATTCTACCATGAAAAGGCTTGCAAAGAGCTACTGTTGCTGAGCATGGCCTACATAATATTCTATAAAATATGATATCTGTTGTCTTCTCTGAAACTAAATATCCATTAATAGATTAGTAAACTGTCTCCATTAAAGCTTGCTGAGGTCTCCTTATGCAGTATATAGAATTTATTAGTTTGGCCTGGAGTCCAGCTATGTAAAGTGCAAGAGAGCCAAAATGATTGTGTATCTATTGACTATGTCTCTGGAATCTTTACATGAAACTGAAACTCACAGGAGGAATGCAATTTCAATCCATACAAATGAAATCATATCTAACTTACTTAAACCACAGGCTCTTGAGGATCTAATCCACCAGCAAGCAGCATAAATTGGGGTGGATCATGCCTGCCCATTATCCTAATACCTACTGAGAATGTTTGCAATTGTTAATCCATTTCCAGGTGGATAAAGGTCTGAGAATTGGTCCACTAAAATCTAAGGACAGATTGGATCAATGAACTCCTTGTAAGGCTTTATTAAAGCCAAGCTACTAGCAATCCAGAAGAGCTTCAGTGTGTCAAAAATACTGTGGAGATCTTCATCAGGATAAGTAGCTTCCCATGAATCATCTATGATTTTACAGATATACAGTTTTCTTGCAAGGAAAGGAAAAAAAAAAACAAAACACAAATACCCACAGATGCCTACAACTAGGATCTTCTTACAGAGCTTCTCTTGTAACAGCTCTTCTAAAAGCCATTAAGTGTGCAACAGTGATGAGATACCAATACACCCATTTATAACATTAGTGAGGAAAAAAATAGATAATCACAAAATTCTTTTGGGACTTAGAATCTGACCTTGTATGTTGAACTGAAAGAAGTTTTAAAATAGCAGAAGTTATAAACCTCAGAACCCAAAAGTTAGAATGAAAATGCCAGACAAGCTCTACTACAGCAGCAGCAAATGCTGTAATAACCTAATTTTCCCCATGATTCAGAAATAATTAAAATTTCTTTTCCTTAATGAAATGCTACTCTGAACACTTAAAGCTTACTTACTAAATACACTATAGCCAGATACATTAAATATTAACCAATTCAATCTAATCCATTTAACTGTTTTTCACTCTGACTTCACTTTCATGACAGACAACATTTTCACTTTTCCAATGAAGTTTTTTACATTTTCTTAAGATGGTGTTGCCTCTCCTTAAAGCCTGTCAGATTTCTTGAGGTCAAGAAAGGGAGGATGAATGAACTTTCAAATACTGAAAATATAAATCAGTTGGAGAAGTGGGGTGAATTGTACTTTTTTTCCCTCCCTGCCCCCGAATTAGAACAGAAGGTAAGAACTCAGTGAAGGCTAGCCATTATTGGAATCGGTAATTAAATGACAGTGATAGGCATAATTTGAATAGTACTTTTGTTTTGAAAGCATATCCTTGCAGTATATCTTGCCAGCACTGTAACAAGAACACCAAGGCAGATCCAGCTAAGTCTGAGAGTGGTGCCCTGTCAACTTTTGTTCAGTTTTTACTAGAATTACTCAGATTGCACAGGTCTGTTCTTCACATTTTGAATCTACCTTCAGATGGTCTGGAATCCCAAATCTCGCTATGTGGTTTACTGCAGTAGTTCACAAAGTATTTCTTCACCCACACAAAAAGTCTGCTTTGTCTAGCTCCTGTTTTCTCTCTCTGTAAGGGCAGTAGTAAATTTTGTCTGACAATACTATCAAGTATTAGGCAAAATACCTGGAAGGAAGCCACATGTAATCCCTCTACATAAACTACATGGTTATACTTATCTGACACTGTTAAGGTCTGTTCTTTCCTTAGCCAGATAACTGAATCTTCTAACCATGCCTAGTTTTATGATTTTTATTTTCCCTCGAGTCAAGGACATTCTCCTTCATTTAAGCTTAAAAACAAAACCAACAAGAAAAAGACACAAAAAACAAGAAACAAACAAATCCAAACACTAAAAAACCTCACACCAAAGCAAAAGCAAAATCTGCACCCACTCCAACTCCTTCTACAAAAAACAATTTTAGGAAAGCTGATTTTATATATAAAAAAAAAATGTGTAACACTATCAAAGACAAACACAAAAAAATATAGTCCAGAACTGCAGAAATGAAATTTTCTGAAAGTTTGATACTCAGGTACAGTTGAAACTGTCAAGACATGTGAAAGAATCAAGATTTTTTCCCCCCATCTGTGTTCATATGAACTACAGTGCCACATTTATCTTGCTCAAAACGTACTGGGATGTTAACATCCACAACTGAAGAGGAAAAAAAAATAAAACAAATAAATCTCATCATTGCTCTGGTAGTCACATAGCAGTCAAACAAACAAAAGCAATTCATGTTACTTCTTTGTCTGAAATAAACAAGCGTTATAATTTCTACACACACACAGTTTGTGTTGTATGTTTTTACAATCAATGATACCCTGGGCAATTTACAAAGAGCATACTGGCCAACAAATAAAAAACAGCAAATGACTGATCTTTACGGTAATATAACTTGTTGCCTGGAGTCAGGAAGAACATGGCTCCAGGTAGCCACTGCTACCCATCGTCCTAACCATGTGCTCTCTTCTGCACCCTCTTGGCAGACAGGGAGTGCCTCACAGCCAGGAAGGCAAGGCAGTAACAGAAGACAAACTCGAGGCTTCAAGAAAATATCCAAATGCTACAGGATGGGGTCCTCCACAAGCTGCAGTGTGGATACACTTATAAACGTATCTTATATATTTATGAAAATACTTAAATACTTTAAATCTTAATTTTTTGCATGGAGATTAAGTTAATGGGACAGTTGCTTTCAAGAAACATATGGCTATTTGATTTGTTTTCCTTTAATGACATTTAGAAATCTGAAATGCATTTTTATATATTCAGGCTGGCTGTAGAATTTCAAAATAAGACTAAGTAAACAATGATTGACTTCCATCAAATTCAATACACTTGCATCAGTGGAATATAATATGAAAAGAATTGCCTGTGTCAAATTCTTTGTTCCAAAATTTGTAATAGTGACCTGCTAAAATACCAATTAAAAGTTCAGGAAAAAAAACCAACATTGCTGTCTTCAAACAGAATAGGAATATTTTGTCCATGGCTTAATGGATGTAAAAGCGTAACAAATCTCCCCTAAATACACTGATTTATGCAGCAGCACAGCGCACCTAACAGGAAGAATATATTATTGAGTCCACTGAATGAGAACACTTTTCCTGCTTATCAAATGTGAAAAGACTTATTGTACATACAAAGCATCAATAATACAAAGTTAACAAAGGAAATAAACAGGCAGGGAATTCATCTTGACACTCAATATTGATGTCAATGACATAGCAGAGAAGACCTTACCTCTCAGACATTGCTGAACTTTGCAGAATCTGGGTGAAGTTTCTCTCCTTCTGACTTAATTGATCAAGAAATAATGAATGAATTAGCAGTGTTCTGATCTCAGGCCAGTGTACTGCGTCTGGCTGGGATGGAGATAGCTTTCTTCACAGCAGCTTATATGGTGCTGTGTTTTAGATTTGTGATGAAACCAACACTGAAGACACATCACTGTTTTGGTTACTGCTGAGCAGTGCAGGCACAGTGTCAAGGGATATTACCCCCTCCCCTGCCCACTATGTCTCCCCAGCATGTAGTCTGGAAGTGCCGAAGTTTGCAGGGAACACAACCAGGACAGCTGACCCAAACTGAACAGTACTATATGACTTCCATACCACATGACATCATGCTCAACAATTAAATCTCAGGGAACGGAGGAATGGTAGGGGTTTGAAGGGACCTTTGGAGGTCATATAGTCCAATCCCCTTGTTAATGCAGGTTCACCTAGAACAGGTTGGCCAGGAGCAAATCCAGGAGAGTTTTGAATCTCCAGAGAAGGCGACTCCACCACTTCTCTGGGCAGCCTGACAGCCTGGGCTATCAGATTGGCAAGCATGATTTCCTCACAATGAGTCCACGCTGACCACTCCCAATGACATTATTTTTCTTCTACATGCTTAGAGATGACAGCCAGAATGAGCTGTTCTGTCACCTTTCCAGGGATGGAGATGAGACTGACTGGCCTATAGTTTCCTGGGTCCGTATTCTTGCCTTTTTTGAAGACTGGAGTGACATTGGCAAGAATGTATATGGTTACATTTGTTTTCCCACATAACCATTATTCATATGTCCACCTGAGTGGCTGAACATCTGTCTGCTAATGAGAAGTATAGAATAAACTCTTTGTTTTGCTTTGCTTGTATACACAGCTTTACTTCACTACTTAAACTGTCATTATCTCAACTCCTGAGTTTTCTTGTTCCAATTCTTGTTCTCCTTCCAATTCCATCCCCTATGTCACTGACAGGGAGGAAGCAAGTGACTAGACTGAGTGGGGTCTTAGTGCTGCTTGGGTCAACCTACCACAGCCAGGCAAACCATTCTCTGGAAGATCCCATCTACTGAGGCATTTAATTTAGAAGCTTAGTGGGACAAGTCTCAAAGCACCACATGTAGTGATGGCAAGTCCCAAGACTTCAAATTACTGTAATCTTCAAATTACTGATTTGTAAGAATACATCACTCATCTAAATCTACAGCAGTCCTGCTGAGCCTAAAAATAACCTCAACACCCAACATTGCATTTCTGGAGGGCTACAACACAAGCATGTTTTTATTTCTCTAGAAAACATCAAGACCAAGGAAATAGAGTAAATAATGGCAGGCTAAATTGAGAATTCCAAGTCAGACCTTGAGGAGTATGAATGAGGTTTGCATTATTCTAACTAGTCAACATCTCACAGGTTCCTACATAGTCCAAACTGGCTGTACTAAAGCCTTTCTAAAGGCATGGCTTTACCACAATTGTGAGTAAAGGCTCTAAAAGTTATTTTTCCTCTGTATGTTGACTGAAGAATCTATGTGCTCTATTAAGTAATAGGGCACTGCACATTTTTTTTGCTCTCATATGTCCCCACATAAGTAATCCTTTTTTATTCACATTTTCCTTGAATGCATCTATAAACATTAAGTGTTTTCTTAATATTAAAAGAAGCCCCACTAAATGATTAAAGCATAGGAGGTTTTCTGCCAGTTTTACATATTTCACTAGCTCTTTAGAAGTTTTGATCTTAATAAAAAATGACAGCAACATTCTTTGATTAGATGAAGGGTTCTATGCCTTTATTATTTCCACTTTATTTTACCAATATCTATGCAGATGAAATGTAAAATATTAAATGAAAGACAGAGAAATTCTTTCTCCTTTCCAATTATTGATCAAGAAGTTATGACTAAATTATTGCTGGTATCTTATTTAGAAGTTTGAATAATTTAAATAGCTCTGTACATTTCCCTACTCCATCCACAAAAAGAATTTAGCACCTTGGTCCTGCCTTACTAAAATTAGTTTTAATCAATAAAATATAATAAAGTGACTCAGACTATTTTGAAAAGAAGTTAAAAATCAGTGGGTTTAATACTCTATATTCCCTTTTACATAATTTTTACATAATTTCATACATACAAATTCATTGCCTCTTTCTAAAAGAACCCCAAACACACAAAGAACCCCACCACATTTGAGGCTACTGATGTTTTGATCCCAATGAGTCAAGTTCTAATCTCTTTCATTAAAGAAGAGATAATGGAAGAACAATGGAGCTTACTGAAACTTTCAAAACCTGGCTCTTAAATTTGGAAAAGTGTATAGAACTCAGTGAAACTGTAAGGGAAGACATTCAAGGGACAAACATGGAGCAACACAGCCTACATGTCCATTACCTGTATCTACCTAAAGCAGAAGCTTGCAGTGAAAAATTATAGAAGGCTTCAGTTAAAGGGACAGTCTAAGATGTGGCTTTTCTAGGCACAAAGATGGGATTTTAACCTTCAAGAGCATTATAATTTAGTCCAGAATTAAAAAGACATGTTTTGTCATCCAGCTCTCAAGACAGTACATTTGAATGCACACAACATAGCAAGAAGTATAAAAATCCCCAAGAATAAGAACATTAAGATAATTTTACTCCAAGAGTTTTGAAAAACTGATCACATGCTGTGATACAGTTTTCTTATTCTTGTGGGAGAATGATTGCTCTTTTAAGAATGAGTAGTTCCTTTTCACTAATCACATCTTGCAGTTATTCTCTGTACAATATGCAAGCCAGAACTGTAAAAAGCTTTTCACACCTTTTGCTTCTGTAGCTTTTTGGAATGTATGCGGTACTATCTACGGCAGCCAGCTGTGCTCACATTGGATATCCTCAGTTAAGCAGGATCAGATTTTGGCAGCGCTATTATTAGCTGTAAGTATTTGTTTATTTCCTTAGTGCCAATTATGCCCTGTTGGGACTGCCAATGACACACAGTGACTCACGAGGTAGATTTAATAAACAAGCATATATAAGTGACAAATATTCCATCAAGACGTGAGAAAGCACTGTATTTAAGTTTTTCTTATTTTTCAAAATATTACAGTTAACTTCTAGACAAGAGGAATGTTAATTTTTAGATAGCTGAAGCTCCAGCTGACTTCAGATTAGCTGTGAATGTGGAATAATTATTAAAGAGCAGTCCCCAATTGTCACCAAACAGTTCCTTATTTAAAATCAAAGGAGTATTCCTACTTCTTGTCCAGTGTGATTAAGTCTTTCAGCTTACTAACTCAGAACCTGACACAAAAATGCTGTTTCCTTTTGTATCTATGAGACTAAAGTGTTAGCTGCAGCATTAGGAGTTCTGCCTTCACAAAGCTCAGCCATAGAGATGGATGGAGCTAAAATTGAAGTTAGCCAAGAAACAAGCACAGAGGTACACCATTCTATAATATACTGCAATAAGCCTGGTGATCTGGACAGGAGTAAGAACAGGTGATTCAGACAAATCATTGCAACCTGGTAATAGCAGCAAGTATTTAATTCAAACTTAAAGATTTGCGATCTTCACTTCAGAGAAGAGTAGAAGTACTAAGACAGTACTGAAAGAGCCATCCTTTGGTTTCAGATAATTCCATGCCAGAAAATTTATGGGAAAAAAAATAAGAAAATAGATCTGGTTAATCTCAACCTAATGGAGTGCTTAAATGGTACCAAAAATGTTTTGTTGTTTGTTGTTGGTTCTTTTTGTTTGGTTGGTTGTTTTTGTCTCAATGTGCTAAACAGAGTTCATAAAAGGCATTTTAATTGTCAAATATTAAAGATTTGTCAAACTTGTTATAACTGCATTCAACACTCACCCTGTTCATGGACTTAAGTTAGAAAGATCTCAAGATCTGAGCTTTTCTTCTTGAGGCCAGCAATACAGAGCCTGGGATTCTCTTAGTCCCTGTCTTTTAATATTAAATCTAAAAAAAAAAAAAAAAATCCTGATAAAAGTCCATCTACCAAGTTGGGTTTTTTTTTAACCAACAAAAAAAAACTCAATAAAAAAACCCAGAAAACCACAACCTGGAAGTTTTGCTTATATTATCTGGGGAACCTGTTAACTATCATTCAAGAGACAGATAAGGTGGAAGAAATGGAGGGTGATACACCAGAAAACTGCTAAGAGTTCAGGCTCTCTTCCAAAGAAAGAGTTTTCTGGGAGTATGTAGATCTGTTATTCTCACCACAGTATAGATTCCTCACAGCAATCAGAATGACAATTCTGAACTAATAAAAACAAAAGAGAATTAGGTGACTAATTGCTATTAACAATCTGTGCCAAAGTTATTCTCCATTTAAGAAAAAAACAAAACAAAACAAAACAAAACAAAACCACACATAAACAACCAAATACCTAAACAAAACAAACGAAAAACAAAAGAAACCACTCCAAATCCAACTGAAGCCTGAACAAACACTGTATGCTATGAACCATGGCAGCGCCATGCTTCTCCAGTTGCAGAAATCGGCTTGTCTTCATGAGCTTCTTAATCTCCATTAAAAAGTATTGAGGCTAAGAAGAATCTAGTAAGGACAAAACCCACAATGTTCTGTGAGATACAATCAAAAAAATAAGTGTTCGCTATTCAAAAGGAACTATAGGGAGCTCAAAGGATCCAATGTTGCATCTAAGTCCACATCATATGAAAGAAAAATATAAAAATGCTTTAAAAAAAAAAGAGCTCATACTGTCACTCTCCATAAAACAGAGTGAAAATCTTTTTTCTTAGTTTGTTTACATTTATATATTTACAGGAAAGGAAAAGCTCTGAAAGAATTCTATTTTAGGGAGATTATCTGTTTCATAAAATATCATCTGCACTGGATATTTATTCAATCCTTTTGTAAGAAGAGATTTGGCAGCTGAATATTATGTATGACAGACTTCTTTCACACCATCTGTTATCTGTAGCAAATCAGAAAGCATTTTTGATTTGCTTTTTGTGCAGGAGTGTGGATACAGTTCAGAACACTTCAAAACAGTATTTGTTTGTCGTTTAAGGAGAAATAGTGGCAGCAGCCATTCAGTTCTGGGGCTTCAACACCTTGTTCTTCAGAGTTCCTGCTCAACAGGACACTAGCTCACAGTAAGTCAGAAACTTTAAAGGTTATAGAATAGGGAAATTAACTTGTTTTTTCTCTAGTCTACTCAATGTTGGTACAACACAATTGTCTTTCATGTGAACTTTACTCACTCAGAGAGAAAACTGATTTCATGTGAGGCGTTGCTTTAGCTTCAGTTAGCTATGTTGAACAGTTTCTTCAGTTACTAACTTGTGTTGTCACCTTTTGGTATGAAAATTCACTGAACTCGAGTTTTACTTCACAGTACAGGTACCCTCTGAACTGCAGTTCAATTGATACAGATTTTGAATGAAGATACAACTAAAACAATAAAATAGAAAAAAAAATAGCAAAAATTTAGGTTAATGTTATATTAGTTTTTTGGAGATCTGAAAAGAACACATATCTACTTGCTCAGTTTCATGCTCCAGGAATTTCAGCATCTGTTTCTTTCACTAACTACAAACACAAGTTTGAGGTGTAGAAACGGTTGGGAAACAGATTTATTATTCCACTTGTGTCCTTGCCATGGCACAAAACTACTATGCATCCAGAGGTTTTCTAGCACTTGAAAGGAGCTAGAACATAAGACTGATTCTGTTCTCACGTAAGTCAGGATAAGCACATAGGACTTCCTGAAGCAGAAGTTGTAAATAAGCAAGAAAATAAAAAAAATTAAATTCACTGACCACACATACAATCCACCTGGCCAAATTCATCCAGATGATGAAGTTTTACACTTATAAATTCCCTTTCCTAAACAGACTGAAATCACTGAGAATTTTATAGAAGCATGAGAAATAAGAAAGCATTAGTAGAAAAAAAATATAAAAATCTTCCTGTCTTTTTTGTGAACATTAAAATTGAACTGACGCCCTTCTGCAGTGGATAGTGTTGTATCACTGTCTCCAAAACCAAGTCAATATCAGAAAGTTTATTGTCATTCAACACCATACATTCACTATTTAATTCACCTACATTTAATAACTCTGTTAATCCATACTTCTTGTGGTTTTTCCTCCCCTCTACATTTCCAGTTACTCTTTACTACTAATTGCCATTACTGTCTGTTTTATGAGTGGAAAGATCATAGCCATAACATCAATTTGTGCAGTTGAACATATATCCCCCAAGGTGGCATGCGCATGCACGCAATCAGCCGCACAGCAACATGAACTGAAAACACACAACACTCAAAAACAAATAGCAGACATGCTTGACCATGCTTTTGCTCCACAGATCAGTATGGATGCAAATAGTTGACTTTATATGGGATTTTTATTATACAAGTCAAAGTTCTTAGGTTGTTTTTATGTCTCCTTGTTCTGCTAAGTGAGACATTGAAGGCATAATGCCAGATGAATTGACCCCTTGAGCTTGACCTATAAGACGTGAGAAAATTAGCCTGAACTCCTCACTTACTCCCTTGGATTTTGAGTTCTTTAGAAGCCACAAAATGATAATATTTTCATAGCAATTCAGAGAACTTTGAACAACGCTACACTGAACAGTTTCCAATCTGCAGTTTGAGAGAAGTTCATCCTTGGAAATCAATGCAAATACTATAAACAAATTCTGCAATACTTGTACAAAACAGATATATGAATGGTAGCTTAAGAATTAATTGAAAGCACTGTTTTCTCATGAAAAGTAATCTATAGGTTCCTTTTGCATGATTGTTTCTCTTGTAACTTGAAAGGCATCTGGATACTATAGATTAGCAGCAGACTCTTTCAGATATAATAGAAAGTCTTCTGAAAACCTAAGAAACAGGTCTTAGAATTATAAGAGACTGTCCCTGCTACAGAAGTGCATGTAACTAACATTGGTTTGGGGGATCTAAGACACACACGCCAAAAAACACCAAAAAACATTGCAAACATTGCTTCAAGAGGGATTTTCTTTTAACAACACTATTTCACACCACCATCATTCCACCTCTCTGATTCTGTCCTATAAATGCTAGCAATTTTTGTCTGTTTAGTGCCTTAGAAATACATAATCTCTTTCATATAGAAATTTATATCCTGCAATAGTATGTCTATTTTTATTTTTTTTTTCCATTGCCCAGCTCCCTATTTTTGTGCACAGATTTCAATTATTTCTCTGGCCTTGAGTCACTTGCAAATTGAACTAAGGACTGTCCTTTTATTACCTGCATATGAAGCCAAGATTACAATGCAACTGAACTTCATTTTGACAAAATATATTTCACTCCATTATGCTGTAAGAATGAGGAAACTTTTTATTCTCTCTGCATCTGAATGCTTGTGCTCATACTCATTTGGTCTCACTGATGATCCTGCTGATGTTCCTATGATGGTCTCTTTTCATTAACAATTTAAATTTCAAACAGGTTTCCTCAGTGATTCTTTAGTTCTGTTATTTAAAGAAAAAAAAAGTAATTTAAAAACAAACAAAACCCAAATCACATACATACACTTAAGTACTATAACATGAAAATTCCTCCTCTACCTAGAGCTAAATAAAAAAGGGGGCAGATTAGGGTAGGTGAAATCTTGGATGCAGTTTTGGAAACATTCTTAGTTTCTTTTTATGGAGGAAAGAACATTTATCATACCTACTTTAATATCAGTGAAGACAAGCTGTCATTTTGAGACATACTTTGTACTTTGCTTTCATAGTTCAATATATTCTCATATTGACGTTTGTGGAAGTTCCATGACAATTATCATTCAGGTATCAGCATGATTAAGAGTACCACAAGATGTGTCTGCATTCAATATAAATTATAAATTCCTAGGGGTTTTAATCTGTTTAGAGCATTAGAAGAAATTAGTATTTGCATCAGATAATTTACTAACTTCCCAACATAATTCCTGAAGAAGCATTATTTTTTTTCTAGCTTTCAAGATGAAAAGTTTTTCTTTGACACCTAAGAAATGCAAAGATTTCATGGTCGACCTAACTGAGCTTTTTCCCCTATCAGTTGTGATTGGCATATTGGGATCTAACAGCTTCTCCTCTTTGTCTGCCTCCCTGATAGCTGTTCCAATCAGCCATCCTGTCTCCAGCTATAACATGTCTAGACAATTTAGCCCTTTGTTAAGTCACATCACCTTCCTGGCATAACCACAGTTTTCAACAGAAAAATACAACTTTCATTATAAGCTTTTATTCTGTAGTATGATGACTTTAATGCTTTCCAGCTTTCCAGACAGTGTGCAAGCTAGAAAACATTTGCCAGAAAACAAGACAGTTCTCTCCTTCCTAGTTGACTCCCCTGCTGCTGTTCTCGGTTCCTGGATCTTCACTCTCTATTAAGACTGGATTTCTACTCAAAAAAAAAAAACAACAAACAAAACAAACAAAACAAACAAAAACCCAGGATAAGCTACTGAAGCCTATATTTCAAGAAACTTAAGCCAGCTTTTCCAAAAGCTACGTAGCTATTGTGTCCACTTTAATCTCTGACTTTCACAAAGTTCATAAAACTAAATATCACATTTGGATCTCAAGGCATCTTAAATTCACCAATCAAAACTCAAGATGAAAAAGTGTATCTTGTAGGAAGAATTGAATTCTCAAACCTGGTAGTATATTTAATCCAAATGGTAAAACCTTAGCACCAAATTGGTAGATGTATTAGATCGGCTAATGACTTCCATGTATCCATGATTCTGCCCAGAATACTTCAACATTCACAAAATATAGATCAGCAAATACCAAAATAAATAAATACTACATACAAGTGTGTGGGCATAAAGTATAGTATTTTAAGAGAACTGCTGTTTTCAGAATTCCTGTGTTTTAACTGCCATTCTTCCCCTACAATGGGAGACCCATATTAGCTAAGGCTGAAGTATTTAATTCCTATTAATTTCAGTGACTGTGATACTGACCAATCAAATTATTAACAATGAATATCAAATCATAGGCTAAGAGATATTATAAAAAAGTCAAAATCAAGACAGTATTCTCTGTAACACACCTTGCACACAACTCCTTAGGAGAGCAGAAAAAAAGTGAAAGACTATCATTCTGGCAAAAAAAAGTCCAATCCCCCATTTCCTAAATATAGCTCTTATAAGTTCCACTATCTAACTCACATATTTATATACTTTACAACACATTAATTGCTTTTTCACCACTTAATCATCAATTCACTCATATAAAAATAATTTCTATTTGTAGAATTATGATCACATAATTTTACACACATTTTATTAAAATTTCATAGGTTGACAAGAACTTCATATCAAAGTAACCAAACATCACAAATGAGGTATCAAAACTTTATTATTATAGAGAAGTAAGATAGCACTATGAGCTTGTGGAAACACTCCAATCTAATAAAACTAGCATGCAACTTCCAACCGTACACAGAAGCCTACATCCTTCCCACTTTCACCATAATGAGTAAAAGTAATAATGAGAAAAGTAATATTTTTTAAAATATATATATTGTTGTCATAGAACTGATCTACAGCACCTTAAGACTACCCTGTGAAATGTACAGTCCCACTAGCTATACTGTACGCAATGCACTTCTTGACAGTGAGGTTTTCTATAAACCCCAATATCCAATCTGGTTTTAACTTGCACATACATAATATGGAAGTTTCACAAACAAGCAAAACTCAGATGTTATCCCCCAAAAATTAAAAGTAGAATTATATACAAAGTATTCTGTAGTTTCCCAGGGCAAAGAATAAGCCCCACAAACTAGCTAGCCCATAAAAACAAATGCAAATGTTAGTGATAGTTTGACACCTATTTGCTAGAGACCATTTATTGTTTTCACATCAATGGGTATCAGGTCTTTTAGATCTTTCTTTTGTGACTGAATGCAAGGATATTCTGTGGCTTCTAGGAGAGTTTGTAACAGATCAGTCCTCTGAAAAACAGGATCAAAACTCCCACATTTCTGAGAAAAGCCAAGTCAACTCGAAAGGAAAACATTACAGATACTAATTAAGCAATTCACTAGTCTGAAGTCCTTAAGCATCTAGAACGAAAATGAAAATACAGGCATTGCACACTCTAAGAAAATGCTGATGACTAATAATTTTGGATAGACTGAACAAATTCCTGGCAATCTCCTGAGCAGTAGCCTTATGCCTCAACTCCTACCACTAACAGGACTCATACAACAGTCACCTTTCCCACATACATCAGTGTGGCACTCACTTCCCATTTGTAAATCTGTGGATTTCAGTTTCCTTTTTATATATTATTCTTTCTCACAGTATTTGTAAGTGAGCAACAGGGAAGCCTGGTTGATGGTTGTAGCATTATTGCAGAAATGATCTAGCTTTTTTACAGGGTGTCAGTTTCAGCTCAGAGGTAGCTGAGTGTCAGAACAGGAAAATAAGTTGTTACACCAGTAGTTTTCTTTCAAAGCTTGTAGAGGGGATCTTGTGTAGGTGGAATAAGAATCAGTTTGGAGACCATCAGAATTGGTCTGTACAACTGGTTAAATGAAGAAGTAGACATTTTCTGCTTAAAGACAATGAGACATATCCTAGTCCTGACACAGAATTACAGTTTCAGAGCATAGAATAGTTATTCCTCATCTTCCCTAATGAAAAAAACCAAAACAACAGGCTAATAATAAATGTTTTTTGAAATAATTATTCTGTTATCTTCTTTTCTGATTTTTAATCAATTTCCAGAAGCATTCCCTTGTCTAAGCCAGCTCACAAAAGCCTAAGCAAGATTCAGTGACTGCAGAACAAGGCCAGAGTACTTGAATGTACTACTCTTTGCCCTTAAAAATTTAGTTTTAAAGACTTCCTACTTTCTTTCCTTTTATTACCTTTTAAGCCATCCACTTAGGATGAAGAGCTAAAACTCTGAAGCTGATTCCTAATTATAGGAAACCAAGTCTTTACTTCAGCTGCTAAAGAACCAGACATTTTCCTAAATGCAGAGAATTCAAAGCTCCATAGGCAGAGAATTTCAGTCCAGCTATTCTGCTACCAAACAGATTGAAAGGCCTCTTAGTTAAAGGAAAATATTGAAATGCAGATGGCTAAGCAGCACCAAGTCTAAAATTTCAGTCCTTTATCTCCCTAAGCTTCCAGCAACATCAAACAGAAGTCTGGGCCAGTATGAATCACAGAAACTGGCCCTTCACATTCATTAGGCCTGAACCTTTTAATCCAAACTTCTAGGCCAAGCTGCACACTTACTGAAGTGTCAGGAAATAAGCTATGCCTTTTATACTGTTATACAAGCTGCAGTAAGGTAAAAGATTCCAAGGAAGAACAGTCATTATATTTTAGGAGCCTTGAATTAAAGCTGAAAGATCAAAGATGTTGTTTTGCCTGCAAGACTGGCATATAAACAAGGTATCTTAAGAGCTATTTAATCTTTCCTCAAAATTAACTTTCAAAAAATTATTTCCAATCAGAGAAGTCTTCAGTCATGTGAAATGGGCCATTCAGTTCCTTAAGGGGAATGACTGGAGAAATTAAACTGTCTCCTTGTGGGGTGGGGTGGCAAGAAGAAATTAGATTTTTAAAATGGGTTTATTGTAACTGAGAGCAGTGAAGTAATTGGTTGGTTTGATTAGGATATGCACATATTTTTAAAAATGGCTGTAAGTATTTGTCAGTATGCAGAAAGAGGTGCCACATATTTAAAAAAATGGCTGTGTTTGTCAGTATGCAGAAAGAGGTGCAGGCTCACACACAAGCCCATATTCCAGTCAAACTTGCTGTTTCAAGGAGGCTTAAGTGCTTCTTCAAGGCCTGAATCCTTAAGCGTGTATATGCTGCTGGAACTCTAGCTCTCAAATTACTGCTCCTTGTTGCCCATTGTCACTACCACATAGGTATGAAAAATACTGCTCAGAGAGACTGAGATCAAGGGCAATTATACAACTGAGGACTCAGGAAAAGAGGACAGGGGCCTGTGGGAGAATCTTAATCAAATCAAGTCAAGGAGAAAGGCTGTAGCAGAAGCAGGTATATTTTGCTAGGCAACACGTGACTTTGTAGCTGTAAGGGTGCTTTGGCTTCTAAAAAACACACAATGGTCTTCAAAGAGCCGGCTTCTGAAAAGGAAGAGATGTGATACCTGACAAAAATGGGATAACAAATGAAAAAGGGAAGATGGGATACATTTCATGAATAGACTGGAGATAGATGGATAAATGATTTTTAGGAAAAGGGGAAGAAAAATTACTGCAATCTACATAAAGAAAAAAATAAATGGAGCTATCCCATGGAACTGGGACAAGTCCAAGAAGGTGATATTAATGAAGAGCTGTGGCAGCTATCCAAAAAGTAGATAGACAAAGTATTTTTCAGACAGTTGGAAGATGTTCCAGTCACATGTCTTGATTCTCATAGAGAAACTTAACCACTCTGATATCTACTAAGAAATCAGTTCTGAGTAGCACAAGCAGTCTAGAAGGTTTTAAAAGTACGTTGGAGAGCTAGATCAAGGAAAAGCACTTAGTTTACTCTGACGTTAAAAATTATTTTAAAATTATCTCTTAAAGTGTCCTTGGAGCCAAACTGAGGAGATATGCATTGGAGGCAGACTACAAGGTGAGTAGGACACAGATCATCAGGTTCAGAGAGTGGTAGTCAAAATTTCAATGTCTGTTTAGCAGCCAAATTTGAGTGGTGTTCCTCAAGTTTCAATGCCTGTCCCAACAAGTGACCAGTGCTCATCATCACTGCCATCTACAATCCAGATGACAGGATGAATTACCTCATTACACCCTTACCAGGTTTGCAGGCAGCAGCAAAATGAGGTGAGGGCTATGCTGGAGGGCAAAGCTGCAACTCACAGGAAACTCACGCTGGAAAAGTGAGGGAATAGGAACTTCATGAAGAAAGACAAAGTCCTCTGCCTGGGAACAGTCTATCCCTGTGCATGAGTATAAACCAGCTATCTAGCAACTCTGAAGAAGCTGTCAGGCTGCCTGCCTAATGAAACTCAGACCCACCCTACCAGCAGTGAACACTAGCCATGTAAAGGGCAGTGAGAGCACAAACATGAATCTCTGTTCAGCACTTATGAAGTTGGATCTAGAAAAGTGTTCAGTACTGTGCCCAAAGTACAAAGAAAATTTTTAGTATATGGAAAGAGTCCAGAGAAGGGCAGAGACAGTTAGGGAATTCAGCTAACTTGGTAGAAAGGTACACAATTCTTTTAAAACCACTATTTAACTAACTACACAGTACGGCAATGTTTAAAGGCAGAGTCAAAAAGATATAAAATTATTGAGACTTTGTGAAGAAGATCTAAACATATGAGAGCTAGTGTTTTTTTGTTGTTTTTGTTTGTTTGTTTGTTTGTTTGTTTGTTTGTTTGTTTTGTTTTTGTTTTGTTTTGTTTTGTTTTGTTTTGTTTTGTTTTGGGGGCGAGTTGGGTTTTTTTTGAAAAAAGACCAAGCAACCAAACCCTCCTTCAGCTAATCACAAACCAGCAGATGCAGAATCTTACCCACCGGTTTATCATAGAAACAGGTGTCAGCTTTCTTTCACCTGTTTCCACAGTCATTTTAACAGTTCTGAAGTTTTCCCAAAACATAAAGATTTTTTTTCTCATAAAACTTTTCTGTCTATCAGGTAATGAATTTGGTATTTTTTAAATTCTACTTCAGCAATTATGTCAAGAGTTCCACTTCATAAAATTCACAATAACAGGGAGCACCTCACAGGAAAACAATTCTGGTTTACTTCTAATGAACACCATTAAATTCTTGGTACAGCATTTATTGTATCTGAAATTTTACAGTTCTGAATTCTGTTATAGAGGGAGTTGCATGTATGTTACAAAATGAAAAACACTCAGAAAATATGGACTGTTTCCTTTGAATAAATATAATTACACTACTGTTTGAGTTTATTCATAATCTACCTACATTTTTGAGTAGTATGGATGCATCAAATTATACTCTAATAATCTCTGTTTCTTGCACCTCAATCAAAGAAATGGCAACAAAGGTATTCATTATCTTTATTTTATATGGAATTGTACTTGGTAATAAAATCTGCATGTTTTGCATGTATTTAATGTGCAAATGCAAGGCAGCATTAAACATACAAGTTTATAAACCTAAACTTCATCTTCCTATCTTGTTCTCTTAACTCCTAACAACGTGAGGAAGTTTTTTGAGAAACAACCTAAATTGACAAATCATCAGTTTCACATTTTGTTGGTCAGTACAAATTTTCCCCTCATCGTGGGTATGCCAGTAGAGTGATTACCATTGGTGATCTTAGAGAACAGAACAGGAATATGAAAAGCAACAAAAAGCAAATAGGAGGAAAACCAACAAGTTTCAGATATATATGATCTATCTCCAAATGTTGTTGAATTCCACTTATTTCTAGTGTACCCGTTTAGCTTAAAATAATAATTTCAAAATATCAAAAGGTAATTAGAATGTTAAATTAATACATCCAGAAGAAAAATTATTCTTTTTCTAATGTAACCCACTTTTCTTCCCAGTTCTACTGAAACAGAATCCTGTACTTGGGGAAAAAACAGCACAATATTGTGATCTGCCTTCAAATCACATATTTCCAGTACACATGCAACTGAATTCAGCAATATTAGCATAAAGTAATTAAAAATATATAAATTAGCTCTCAGAACAGAATAGAACCAAAATAAGAATATTCTCAGAATAGAACCAAAAATAAGCACTTGCATAATTATGATCTGAAATCTTCAAATTATCCTTGACAAGATATTCTTCAAATTCCTGATTTCCAATTCCAATAACAACTTCTTGTTTAAATACCTCAATATTGTTTTAGGTTGCTGTAATCTACATCAGTTATTACAGCAGTAGAATCAGAACAGGTATCTAACAGCAATGAAAATGCTAATGTTTGCATAAAAGCCATTCATACACCAGAGCTTTTTTCAAACACCTTCTCTCCACCAAAGATAAAGATCAGGACAATGTTAGCTATCACTAGGAAACCTATTTAGCATTAGGATCCATTTTCTTTTTGCTCAATATTTTCAGGCAGGTGTTCTACAGCTTTGCTTATTTTTGAAGATTAGTCAACTTGTAAGCAATATTCTTTCAAAACTCACTCAATTTCTATCCTTGTGTAAAGTATTAAATTACAGGTATTACTAAGTCTCCACAATCAAGCTAGGTATACATCAGTTTTCATAGCATTCTAAAAGGGAAATTACCCAGTCTATCACCCACATAATTTTCAGCACTTCATATTTTCATTTTTCTCCTTCCACTTCACCTGCTGTCAATTCAAATTCCAGAGCCTCTTCCATTAATGTCCTTGCTTTAAGTTCAATGTCAACACTAGCCTTAAAAACAAAACAACAATTTTAAAATTCAAACAAGTTAATCTCAACACAAAACAACCGACTTAACTCTTGACACACTTTTCCTCACTTCTCTTTTACCACATGAGTAAGGATACTTCAAAGCAAATCGAGTTCAGTAATAAAGAGGCCTCACAAAGGAGTTCCTACACCAGTTTTTCATGGTTGGTTTTCTTTTCTTTGGACATTCAGAATACACCTGAATTCAAACAGTGTGAAAAAAACATGCAAGAGAAGAAATCCAGAAGGCTCTTTTCCGGACTTCCTAAAATCCATTGCCCCTTGTCTATCACAGCAGGCCTTTGTGAACAGACCCTCCCCAGCCCTCCTGCAGGCTCCCTTCAGATACTGAAAGGCTGTGATTAGATCTCCCCGGAGCCTCCTCTTCTCCAGGCTGAACAACCCCAGCTCCCTCAGCCTATCCTTGTAGCAGAGGTCCTCCAGCCCTCTGATCATCTCATACTCAACCTTTGTTTGCACAGACAAAAAGCAAGTCATTAAAGCTACCCAACTCTGAAACTGATCTCACTGTCTGTGTTTAAAAGGCAGCAGGAACAGGCTGCTTTGCGTGTTCCTTCTTGGTGTGAGAGCTGATCTTCAGCACTTTCATACATTAGACTTCAAACATTCCCTGTTTCAGCCAAGTTCAAGGGAAATATGTGTTCTGAACCTGTGTAATCATCAAAACACTAAAAAAACATGACTGAATCAAGATGCCTACAATTACAGGATATTTCTAACCAAAGTTTCCTCTTGTATACCAACCTATGCCACAGGAATAGAAAGACTTCCCCTTTGGAATGGTATTGCAAACAAGCTGATTTGGAAACAGACACTGTGATCACAAAAACTATTAAAACCCAATTAACTCAATTTTCAAACAGGGTGCAAGTGGTGTTCAGAAAGCCGTTTAGGGTCATACTTGAACATGGACCAGTTTGAGAAAGGACTCTGTTCTGCAGACCAAAACAGAAATGCACAAGTAAGATTAAGATCCCATGGTCAAAACAATGAACTTTATTAAAAGTAATAACCAAAGCTGAAAAGTTCAGTTTATTATCAATTTTGTTGTCAGTACTGGCATTGCAAAGTCTTGGCAATCTTAGATATTTGTAAATAAAATTGTTTCCAAGTGTTCCTTGTGTTATTCTTAGAGAGAATGTTAGATTCATAAATACTAACAGAAGTAGAAATTATTTCATTTATTTTAAAGTATGTGTTTGTGTTCTTTCTCCAACCCAGCATAATGTAATATAATGTGTCCCAATATATTTTCACTGTGGTCTAAGTCTCACTCAGGAGGGATGATACACACAAAGCAAGTGTTTAATTTCTCCTGGGTGAGAGGTCACTTTCATGGGAAATTCATTTCATAGCAATTTCATATCTGTTGATACTTATAAGAATGATCTTCCAGGATCACAGAATGAAACAGAAATTTTCATGGGAAATGATACTACATTTCTCCTTAAGATTTAGGTCATCTATATTTTGAAGAACTATATTTCTGCCAGAATGTAAAGGTGTACTTAGTGAACTGAAAAGGACACAATAATAAAACTATCTGAACTGGGAAATATATGCTATAGAAAATAATTTCTGTAGGACACAATAGAACATAAATTGAAGGTTAGAAATGGAAGCATTATAATACCATCTCAAGAAAAGATAAAGGTCTCAGATGTATATCACAAATTATCCAATTATAATAGTGGAAAAGCTAGAGAAAAAAATAAATAAAAGGAAAAAAAAGATTGCATTTCAATGTAAGAGAAACATTTCTGCAAATACCCTTCCTGTGAACTCTGAAAAATTTTCAGACCACTTTACTTTTTCTGTCATTTCATACCAATGAGAAGGCAGTAAGCCCCTAAAATGGATATTTTGGAATTGAGGATCACAAGACCATTGATAATTCACAAGGATTTCTAGTTTGGAAATCTCATACAATTATTACTTTTCTAATTGCTCTTATTTTAACAGGTCTGCTAATTAATTTCATACAAAAGCAACAACTTACAGGAACATGAAAGAAGAGTTGACAAGAGGTTTTAAACAAGTTACACATGTAAAAAATATATACATTAAGGGACGTCAGCAAGCTATATTCTTTTGATCCTTATTATCCTGGTATTTTTCACTAGAAGTGACCCAACTCCAAGACTTAAAAAATAGAAATCAGTCAAACAGAAAATCAATATCATGTTCTGTTCTTGATCTGAATGTTCTAGATTAGGTTTAGAACAAAGGCAGTAAAAAAGAAAACACTTTTGTCCCAAATATTGACTTATAAACCACAGGTCACAACATAATTGCCCCAGCTGAGAGGTAAAGGGCACACACTTGAATGTAGGAAGTTCCATGCCAACATGAGGACGAACTTTACTTTGAGGGTGGCAGAGCACTGGAACAGGCTGCCCAGAGGGGTGATGGAGTGTCCATCTCTTGAGACATTCAAAACCTGCCTGGACACATTCCTGTGCATCCTATTCTAGGTGAACATGCTCTGGTAGGGGGGTTGGCCTACCTTATCTCCAGAGGTCCCTTCCAACCCCGTATCATTCTATGATTCTCCATATGAAGCATCCAGAAAAAATGTTAAATCTCAAACCCTAGAAAAACTAAAATCACCTGCATTTCAATGTTAGATATTTGCAACATTTATCCCCTATAAGATTCATGTTTACAAAGACCTGATATTTTATTGCAGAAGACTGCTGAGTAGGCAAGTAAATAGAGTACTGTATTTTCCATTAAATACAGCCCAAATTTCATACTCAGATTTTTAGCTTCAAACTGTCTTGGGGGCCACCCTCTGCTACAACAGTCCTTCTCTAACTTAAATACATTACTCCATAAACAACAGGGCCTAAATCCAAGAGCATAAGACTGTCTCCAGAGTGGTGTATCATAACCCATTATTATAAAATAGAATGTGTTTTATCTTACTGTGACAGTGAGAGCCACAAAAGGTCTTTTTTTAAAAATAAAACACATAGTCATGAAATGGTTTTATCCTCACATCACCCAATCATCTTCGTATTGCATACAGTAAGTTCCATCAGATATGCATGTTATCTTTTCAATCACTTTGCATGTATGAATAACCATATTTAGAGGCTACCAAGTAGACTGCTTTTTGCTGGCATGACATTTCTAGTCTATGCTGAATTATTAATTAGTTTGTGAGATGAATATACACATTTGAATACAACAGAATCATTTAGGTTAGAAGAAACCCTTAATATCTTTGAGTCCAAGCATAAACACTGCCAACTCCACCACTAAACCATATGCCCAAGCACCACATCTACACATCTTTTAAATACCTCCAGGCATGGTGACTTAACCAACCCCCTTGGTAGTATATTCCAATATTTGATAACCTTTTCAGGGAAGAATTTTTTCATAATATCCAATCTAAACCTCCCCTGGTGCAATTTGAAAACATTTACTCTTGTCACTCACCACTGTTCCTGATACAGGACAGGATGCTGTTGGTCTTTTTGGCTACCTGGGCACACTGCTGGATCATATTCAGCAGTCTCTCTACCAACACCTCCCGGTCCTTTTGCACTGAGGAGCTATTCAGACACTCTTCCCCAAGCCTGTAGTGTTGCATGGTGTTGTTGTGACTTAAGTGCAAGAAGTAACTCATGTTAGCACTTTCCTTGCATTACAATTCTAGCAACCAGCTTTTCTACTAATATGAAAACACAAATTTTGAATCAAATGCATAAGATTGAATATATATTTAGCTTAATACACGTTTAAACTTGTAACGATAGACAACTCAAAAGAAATTTTTACAAGAATTGAATTGAAGACCAATTTGGATTCTGTAAAGTCCAGTATTTAATTTGAAGTAATGTTTAATCATTGCAAATGTCCAGTGAAAATAGGATTCTGGAAGTAGCATGTAGAGGGCAAAAGGACAACAGTGACTTAATTATTCCTATTCCTACTTTGACATTAAATTAAGACAGAACTAGAATCCTGAGTCCTTATTGATATAAGTTAGCTTAAGTCAAACACTCCACTTTTTATCTCCAACACTGGGAATGCCATTTGTATTTCCCATATTTTCACAGCTCTTACTACCGATAAGTTTCTAAATTGAAGCAGAAGAGATTACAGCTCTATGAAGATTTACAGTTCAATGGCTTAACACTCTTCTAAAAGTGACATAAGTAACAGAAATAAGGAACCCTGAAAACGGGAAAAATTCTTCCAGATGAGTTGGTGTTACCATAAGCAGCCAAGCAAATATTTTGAGCACTCAGGAAGAATATTCCTTCATTCTGGCGTTACATACTCCAAGACAGTTAAAACTGTTACTTTATCTCAGAAGCCTGTTCTGGTTTATTTTACTGAAGTGTTCTCATCAATGCAACCACAGACAAAATCTGGTTACTAGAACTCTCAGAATGTATTTTCAAGTATCAAATTCTACTCAGAATTCCTAGAGTTCATAAATATTATGGTAGGAACTTTATAGTTACACTCTTGAGATTGTCTAGCGTCAGAACAGTGCATACTCTGATATACTCAACTATGTGCCTCATACAGTTCTTCCTTGTCCTGTGGTCCACGTCTTCCTTTCTCTGTCAGTAACCTCTTTAGAGAGAGCATTCCCTATTGCAATCCAGCAAGCCATGTTATTTTTCTGATTTCTATTTCAAAATGTTAACTTGGTAAGCATACTATAGGTTTGATATCTTGTATGAAGGCTGTGAAAGTTACTGCAAAACACTGAAGAACTCTAACTTGATACTCGCAAGACAAACATTTCTTCTTGTTTAAAGCTTTACAAGAGTAAAAAAAAGGACTATTTTACCCCTGTGTTGCAGTCTTTACTTACAGAAACAACTCTACGTCTGCAAGAAGTCTTGGTTTAGTTGTGTTCCGAAGTTTTACCAGTTGTCACAAGATAAAGTTCTATGACAATTGATGTTATGCAACTCCACTAAAACGTAATACAAAAGCTTAAATTGCAGACAGGAATTCTGGAATTTTGGTTTTAGGTACTCTTTCAGTACAGTATCAATTAATATTATTGCCAAAAATTTCTTTCTAAACAACAGACCCAGGAAATGTCAAGTCAAACACAATCACCTACACTTCAAGTAAACCAATCTGAAGCTCCCCATGGTGCTGGAAAATGCTAAGGGCAGTAACTATGTGATATTATAATCTTGTGTCCGGTAAAACTAACTAATAGAGGTTGAAAGCAGTTTATAGAGACATCATATACAGTATAATAAGTTGTTTTTTATAGTAATTTATATATTTTTTCATTTTAAAGATCAATGGGCTGGTTTTCTTCCACTGCTCAAGTCTATAAAATAATCAGCTGTGAACAGCATATTCTTAGAAGTCATGCAGTCTTAAGACAGTTCAATAAAATGTAACTCATTATTCTAAAAATAACAATTTAGCTTAAATCAAGCTTCATTTTTCTGTAAGCAAGAAAAAGTACCAAAACAGACTCAGCTTCGATGCTCACAGATTCTAACTATCAGTCACATCACTTGCCTGGATGACTGAAACTGTAGGTAATAAGAAATGCAGTTTACATCTTAATGCTTTTATACCCGCCACATTAATTCATTCCTCTCCTTCCATTCTGTTGAATGCTAGTGCAGTGCTATGGTGAATGGCAAGTATTTAACCTTAAGAAAGGCTCTTTGTTAAATATTCAGTAAATACCTGTAGTTGTCTTCAGCACACCAAGGACAACAGGAACTGCCATGTATTCATCTGATGCTGTAAACAGATGCCTTTAACACAATAGATCTATTTACTGGTAACATTCAGGTTGGTGCTATGGATATTGCCTTTTTTATTTCACCTCAATTTCTGTTGCATTCTTTTAGGGAGGGACATGAGTCCCAATGGAGAGCCTGTGAAGAAGGAAGGGCTGTTCTTGGGAACTTGTAAGCATACACAGGGAGAGATGGCAGGATGTGTTACCAACAAGGACCCGGAGATAGAAAGACAGAAAAGTCACACTCATGTCTCGGAGGAAACGGATAATTTTCTGGCCACTAAAAGGAAATTCTTCCCTTCACTGGAGATCAAGACATGAATGCATAGCCTGAAACCAAGCCTGAAAATAGCAACACATATATAAAGGCACTATGAGCAGATGACATTATTGTTTGACTTCTGAATTCCTGTCCTGTCTGACCCAATTGCTGATCTGCCTCCAGTTATGAACTATTATAGCTCCTTTAAACTGAATTATAATCAACTTGAAAACCTTTTAGTCTCCTTTGAGAAGTTTACAGTAAAGAGGTCTATTCAGGTATTGTGTAAAGCTCTGATTAAGCTACGGTCCCACACTACTCTGTTAGCATTTAATGACAGAAAAAAACCCCTCATTTACACTTTCTTCATTGAATTTTATGTTATCATCAAACTGGGAATAAAGCCTTTTTTTTTTTTTTTTTTCTTCAGAAGTCAAACAGAAATGGTAGAGAAGGCAATGAAGAAAGGGACACTGAGAACCGTTATGAAATCCAGTGCTGATATTGTAATTAATTAAAGTACACATTTTCACTTCAATAATCCTCAGTCAATAATCTATATGGTTACAAAACTTTTGCCAGGGCAATGCCCTAACAGAGGCTATTAGCAAGGTGGTAAGGATTCTGACAGATTCAAATTTGCCTAATCATTAAGAAGCTTCTTAATACAAATGTGAATAATAAAAATAAAAAACACCAAAAACCCCACCACAACAGAACACCCAACACACCAAAAGCCCCATCAGAACTGCATTTCTATCCCATGAGAAAGTTCTCACACAGGTACCATTTTTTAGGGTCCCAGTAAGGCAATAGCACCTGGGCAATTTTTGTAATGCTCTAGCAACTGCTTCAGCTAGAAAAAACACCTTCTTGTTATGTCTATTATTCAACTACTGTTCTGAACTTCAAAAGGGCTTTTCTAGTCAGTTGCTTATTTACAAAGGTCTCATTCTCTCAAAGAAAGAGCCAGCAGAGTGTGTATTGCTGCCAAGGGGCCACAGGACCACATGCTCAAGCCCATTAAGGCCAGAAAAGAAAAAAATAGCTACCACGTAACATCACTGCAAAAAGTCAGGACATGAAAGTTACAGGGCATAAAGTTGTGGGGATACAGACAGAGCTTGCAAGGGATATATGTAAAATCTAAGGGACAAGATAAAGACAGTAGGCTACCATAATTTTCATCTGACCACCTCCAGCTCAGATTTTTATGTTGTTAACCATAACAGATTCCCAGCTTGGATCCCGAATTCAAAGCCATCACCACTTTTAATAAAATGAAAATCTTGTAAAGCACAAGAAAAATGATATTGACCTTTAGAGATCTGCTTTTTTTTTTTTTTTTTGTCATTTTTCTTTCAAAGCAGGAAAAAAACACCCAGAAGCATGCCCTTTTATGGTGAGGTAGTTATAACAGGTGTCACCTATTACAATACGAAAGTTTAAAAAGGAGATAGATCATCTTCTGAGCAAGGAAAAGCCTATATTTGGGAGCAATCAAATAGTCTCTCCAGGTTTGTTTAGCATTTAGATATCTGTAACTGAAAACACTTGCTAGTTAGGAAGTTATCCAAATGAGTTGATTTAAAAATATGTATAGATCTTTTCACATAAAGCTTCATTAGAAATTTGTGGAAAGAAGCATTACCTTGAGTAATGCAATTAGGCTTTTCACATGACTTTGTATCAGACATAGAACCACTGACGAACGAGAACCATATTTTGCAACAGCTCACTTCATGCATCTCACATATGAGCTACTCACTGAAAGAATATGAGAGGAATTTCAAGGACAAAGTTTAAATTTAAGTAGTAGAAGGGAGAAACACTTGGCCTGACCTTTTGCTATCCTGCATATGTTCTTAACAAAGTATTCTTATTCACTCAGCTGGCATTAAGTAGCATTTTCTACTGAACTAGGGGGGAACAATGGTTACTGAGTGAATGATTATGCTAATCATACATCAATATTCCAAATAGGTATTACATGGCATAAATCCCAGGCTGCTTCCCATTGAGAAAGCACTAGTGCAAAAATGAATCACAGTCAACTCCTGTTTCAAACATTACTTGTACTCTGCATTTCAACTCTAAATAAACTGCCTTGAACTTGCATTAGAAAATGTATTTGCAAAATGAAAATGACTATTATGACTATTTACTACATTGATAGTTCTTTACTTAACATATACTGTGCTTGCATATTAAACCATGCTTTAACAGAACTATACAAATTATAATAATGCATTGTTGGACTACAAGCAGTTATAATGCTTCAACCCTTTAGTATGACACTGAAGGAGTGAAAAAAAATAACATGGTTTTGTTTCGGTGACTGCTTTGCTGTCAGACTAGGATTCCACACCCCGCACCCCCAACCGCAAGCATTTGAAATTCTGAAAACAGAATCCAAGGTCAGAATATGAATGACATAGAAGATGTTAATAGATTTATATTCCACACACCACCACCACCCCCCTCCATTCGTAAAAGTAGAATTGAATTAGCAAGGTTAGGGTTGTTTTCATAAGAAAGGCTATAAGTGTTAAGGGTTCTAGCCCATAGTGGTGAGATCCAACAGATTCATGCTACATGAACTCTGATAAGCAAAACTAAACGTCATAGTGAACATCCATTAGAAAACCGTCCTACTGTCTCATAACAACCATCTGATACCACGTCATGACAGACTATTAATGAAGGGTAAGAGACTGATTGCAGTTACCTTAAGCCCTTAAGCCCTCATGGTTTAAGAGCTTTTTTTTTTTTTTTTTCTTTGTATACCAGACTTGAAGCTGTCTTTAGCCAATTATGATCTAAGATTATGGGTAGCCTTAAAATCTGTTTAAGGTGCTCTCTGAGCAAATTAAACTAAATTCCCTTATGTTTAGACTAACTTGTAGTTGCAAAAGATTACCTTCCAGCAACTTAACGAGCAGATAAAATTTGGTCATGGTACAGATAAAAGCCAGCTAAAATAATGCAATATGTCTTTGTATTTGTGTTTCTCATAACACAGCATGACCTTAGGAATTCCCCTATAAGGTACAATTTCTGCTCTCTGCAAAAAAAACCCCATAGTATAATTGTCAAGGAACACAGCAATGAAAATTGCTTTGGACTGAGCTACTATGCAATGTGGGAGAAAGGCATGTGTGAAAACCCAGTTGTCTGCTCAGAAAAAAAAAAAAAAAAAAAAAAACCCAAAAAAAAAACCCAAAAAACCCAGCCACCCCCAAAAAAACCAAATAGGTTCAGCACAAAGGAGGAGACACAAGTCAAAACTTTCACCCAAAGAGTTCTGGCTATGTTAGATATAGTAGTATCTAGATACATACACCTGTACAGTACAGCTCTTAATGTTTGTTGTGTTTGCATTAAAGTTATGTGTCTTATGGGACTGTCTCTGCACTGCAGCCATAGCAAAGTTCCTGTTGTTTCAAAGAAGCAAGGATGAACAAAAACACAAATACACCTAGCAAGTTTCAAACCAAGTTACTGGACTAATGATTGATACATTAAAAGTATCGACATTTTTGTCCACCTCTTTTCTGAAGAGGAAGTAGTAAATACTTAAACCATTTTCTTACAGTTAAAAAAACCTCAAAGAGAGTAGCCCTACATAAGCACTACTTTCACCAGTAGATGCTGTTCCCTGAGAGTAGTCTTTAAAAAAAAAACAACTGTGTATAAGGAGCTTTTACCTAGCAAACTGTTTTAAGTTGTACTTACATGTAGAATGTTTGAATAAAATGAGTTACTAGCCATTAACTCCCTAGCACACTTCAAGAATGCTTAAATGTAAAATCATCTTTGGTAAATATAAATCCCATTATAAAAGTTGTATATGGATACTAAGAAGCTCAGTAAAGTACAAATAGCTATAATATTATTATACTACTTGAAGTGATATCTAATGGAGTTTGAAATGAAGCTCCCTGGATTGCTAACGCACTTTGTGGCAAGGAACAGGTTTATTTTTTGCCTTGTGTTTCTTTTTTTCTTGTATGTTGATCTGATTTGAATAGATTTCTTAGATTAGCTAAAACATTATTGCATGAGCATTCACTAAACTCTAATTAGCATTTTCAAATCCTTACACTTTGAATTAAACATGCATGAAGTCTAATCTCTGTAGCTGTAATTAGAATCACTTATTTAATACATTTTGTGCTAATGAGTGTATTGTTCTAAAATTGTTTATCATCAGATATTTCATAGAAGAATAATTGAGATATAAAATATACATAGATATACTTTTTTTTTTTCAACAAGGTGATTTTTGTTTAAAAAAAAAAAAAGTATTTTTTTCACTTTTGTTTTGATGTACAACACCAGCCCTGTTTCTAGCAACCTAGCAGTTTATCCAAGTAGCTCAATAATAAAGACTGATAGAGTCCTATCTGCAATGGAGGGCATTCTGCCATGGAGTTGTGGCTATGACATTTCTGCTTATTAGAAAGAACCAAAGATTCTTATTCCCTTCTCTCAACTAATATAAACTTTTAAAACAATGAGGCGTTTGCACACTGATGTAAGTATAGATTACTCATACTCAGAATAGTATGGTAGTATAGATTGGTATAGTATAGTATACTCTCAGTATAGATTGGTAGAGTTCTGATTACTTATTGCTTTTAAAGATAATGAAAATTTGGCCAAGTAACCGCAAGTTTCTTTTTTAACTTCCTTTTAAATGAAGCAAACCACCAAACTCAAAACTTTACAAACCTGCATTTAAGATCCACCTAAGATAATGCAGATGCACTGAATCCAGAGAGAGCTAAATCAGAGACAGACCTTAGATTTTGTAAAGGCAGGTCTGATCAGTCTATTCTCCTGTGCCTTACCATGGTTGCCATTTAAATTTTTAGACTTAAGGTGATGACCAAGAAAAAATTAAAGCAATTGTTTCCAAGTTATTTGCTACGAAAGCTCAAGGGAGAGAAATGAGTTTAAAATGGCCAGTTTCCCTGGTTGGTATTTTGTCTTTTGACCAGTGCAGGAATATATAAAGGAGGCCATGTCTGCAGGTTGAACAGCTGTGCCAGAGGGGGTACACCATATAGGCCAATTCTTTGTCACTGTGAAGAGTCCAGCTTCTCAACTGCATGTTTCTGGAGTGTAACGAAGGCGATAAGGGTAGAACATTTATTCAGCTGGTAGATCTCACAATTGAGTAGCCCTGTAATACAGTATTGCCACTGCCAACAACTGGCCACACAGTGTATACTGAGTTTGCAAGGCCTCAAAAGTCTTGAGCTTTGTCAAAATTTCTGTTTCACCTTTTCTTGATGCGCCTGCAGCGTTCTTTTCCTTGGCTTAGCTGTGACCTTTTTTTTCATTTAGTTAGGTGTCTATTGATGATTTCTTTTGTTCAATAGAAGGGGGAAAAAAGAAGCAATCACAGCTTTATATAGATAGTAGTAACAAAAGTTTATTCTCTGCAGATATCTCATTCTACAACTAACATAACAACATGGTGTGGAGACTAGAGATGTATGACAGCAGAGGCACAGACCAGTGCAGAGAGGTAAATCTCTTGTACCGGCATTGGATGGTGAGGAATGAGACACATTCTTAGCACTGGAAAACCAACAGCTATCAACAACTCTGTGGTCAACTAAGGAAATGCAGACTGGATTTGGACAAAACTGGGATCTCCTGTCAGATACCACAGCCCACAAAAGGAAATGGATCACTAGGAATTACAACACCCATGAGACATCACTATAGCTCAGAAGGCAGAAATTAGCTTCAATCTAACCTGTACTCAATCTTCATAGTAATCTGTATGTATTCAAGTGGAAACAAAATGTCTCAGCATCTCTAAATCATTCTACTTGTTCACCAATTTCTACTTTAGAAAAAGGAATATTCTTACTTTTTCCCTAAAATATGATTTTTTCCTCTTCCAGAGGACCTGAGGAAGAGTGATTGATTAGTTAAAACTAGCTCTAATAGCAAGTTTTGAAAAAATGTAACAAAAACAAGTATATCATAATGCAGTAAATTTCATCAGCCTGCAAACTGGGTATTTGTTTTAAAGAGAATTTGCATTTAAATTCTGGTCATCATTGAAATGTGGGAGAGTTTTGATAGCAGAAAATAGTTAAGGTGTTATTGCTTTTATATTAACTAGGTTTGAGGACAGTGGTGAATACTTTTTTCACCATTTTAAATCTAACCACCAACCTGAAGTGCTAAGCAAGGAATTTCCAAGGTTTCTGGTCCTTAAAATGGTATTTTGATTTTTCCTTATAACTGCTGACCTTCATAATGCACACCATAGACCTCTCTAAAGCTGACCATCCTACTAAAAGATCCCACTTCCACAAATTTGACCTCAAGTTCTACATGTACTAACTGCCTCATCCTCTCAGGCTTGTCTTACCAAATATGTCCTGCTTCACACAAAACATGCAAAATGTGCATAAATATCCCATTTCCCGAGTCTCCTACATGCCTATTAAATATGAACAGTGTCACCATTAATTCTTGCACTGCCTCTCCTTTTGAATACCTTGCAGTCTTCATTGGGCTTCTGCTTCATGGACAGCAAGTTGTGATTTCAGCTAAACTACACCAAAGACATCTCAGGAAATCTACAGGCACACACATGCAGCAAGTCCACCCTCCTATGGGTGGGTATCTTGTGTAAAACAGCCAAAGAAAATAAAAGGAAATTCTGTTGGTGAATGAGGTTAAGTGCTGGCTTAGGTAGGAGGAAGGAAATTGGAATGAACTTTTTTCTGTACAATGTCATGATATTGCTTGCATTAGGGTGTTTTAAAAGTCTTCAAAAGACCAATTCTTAATGCAACAGTGACTGAAGGAAAATCTTTTTTTGGTAAATAACATTTTAAGGTGCAAAACAATTCTTACTTATCCTTCTTGCACTGAAAGCACTGTTTTTATTTATTTATTTATTTTAAGGTCTAGGATATTCTCTCCCTTCAACCTCAAGCAAATATAGTGTTTATAGTTCAAGGTTTTCTATAATTAAAAAGTGACAACTAGCAATACGATTCAGAGGAAATGTTTCCATTAATATTTCAGCTAAGCTTCACAGCAAGACATACCTTTTCATAAATACACAAAAAGGTCATTAAAAATGCTTACAATGTAATGATTTGCTGATAGCAGTAAAATATGAACATTATTTTGGAATTAATTTTGTGCTTTTCTTGCAAGCATATTTGGAATAAAAGAAGGAGACCTTTCCACTTTACATCAGCAGTTAAAAAGTCAGCCCTTCTACACCATACACATTCAGCTGCCTTTCCATACAAATTGGAATTAAGATTGGATAACATCTAAAGATAGCCTCTTGTATGTTATGTTCTCAGAAGCACAAGAGATATTCTATTTTTTCCTGCTTCTGCAGAATGCGGCCACCATTGAGGACTCCATCTTAACATCAGTTTCCTAAGGATTTTCACATGAAAAAGTCATAAAGCTCATCCAAAGACTCTTAGAAATTTGAAAACCCTCCCTCCATCTTCAGTGAACTTGCAGAATTTATTTAAGTCCAGGTGTTTTGCAAGATTTCATGCAACTTGAAAAATCAAGTCATAATCTCTATATTCAGAATCTACTGAAATCAATATCAGAAGTATATTTCTTCCAATATTGATCTATGCAATATAAATTAAGTTTAATTTTGGTACAAACTCCAGGCAGTCTTAGCTAGTTTAGAATATTATCCATTAAAAAAATAATTATCAGAGACTGCTACTCAAAGTGAGGTGAAAAACTAACTATTAATATATATGTCACTGAGAACCCTCACAGTATTTTCCAGACTTTGATAAAAAGATCAAATGTGCAAGACTTAGATATGTCCTACTAAAACTGCTTATATTAAACATTTTATTAGAAAAGATTATTATTTTCCTTATTCATAGATTTAAAGGGGTAGGGGAGAAACTCATTGAACAAGGGTAGCTGAAGTACATATATCCAATGAAAGAAAACTGTACCATTGTCCTCAAACAGTATGCTAGTATCAGATCCTGGATTTTCTCACTTAACTGTAGCATGGAACTATAGATAGAGAAGTCATCTCAACTGCCTCATCACCTCTAAGATTCGAGTCTCTTATCTTCAGTTCCCCTACAACCCTCACAACAATATCTTGGTGCCCTAGATGGATTTACTGATTTTGGGCAGTGCATTTGTTCCCTTTACGTGTCTCACACCAAGATTATTGTCATCACCATCTTTATTTAAAGATAGAAAACAAAAGCACAAGTGTGCTAAAAACGAGAGCAACAAAGGGAGTTGCATGTCACTAGGTTGGCCATTATGCTATATTTTCCAGAAATTCTTGGGTTTTTTCTACTCAGTTGTGAAAAAATATTGCTATAGTTAAGGCCTCATCAGATCTGGCTCTTCAGATACTGTATTCTTAATTGGTACACACTGAAGTGATTCTAGTACTCCAATAATCTTTTGCAAAAACGTGCATCACTTTAGACAGGCTAAAAATGTATTTGGGAACTGAGCAAGCAATGCTGTAAACTCCAAGGCCAATGATGTAAGACTCATGTGGATGAATTTTGTGCTTTATGTGTTAGTCTTGTAATACAGGCAAAAAAAATTTAAATCCAAAATAGAAGTAGAAGCCACCCTCTTTCCTTAACTAGATTAACAATATAATAGCATTTCAATTAACAAGGATTTTCTAGTCAGTAAAGGATGATTAAAGAAACTTTAGGAGAGACTGTCTTTTCATAACATCTTTTACAGTGCAGTGAAAGAGTGCCAGTCACAAGGCTCCATCTGCTTTTGCTGATTATTTGAAACATAGGGTTAAAAGCTTCAGACAGCAACAGATATTCAGTATGAATGAGACAGGACTTCTACATATACGTGCCACAAAGAATCTTTGTCACTGAGAAATGTAAACTTCAAAACTAAATCTGGATGATCTTTACAGCCTTGAATGTTGTGAAGCAATGCTACTGGTAATTTTGAGTACAGACCTGTATTAGTTTACCATTTACAAAATTGAAGAGTGGATAACGGCTTAAGCTTACACACTTGTCTGTTCACTAGCAATTGAAAGCAAAGGCCTAGCTTCATTTCCAAGTTCCAAGACCACCAAACATATTGCTTTAGTTACAACACTAGGCAGTGTTGCTATGTGAATAGCCCGATGTTTAAATCCTTGCTGATTCTAGTTAATGCATCAAAGCATCTATCCCATCTTCGTGATTTGCATCCAAATGTTCTACTTGGTTTTTTTGCCAAACACTACTTCACTTTGGCAACTGCTAGACCAAGGAGTAATTGCTAATTTTAGGATGATTTATTTACAACAAACATTGATGTGTTTACTTAAAGCGATTGACAAATCACACAAATCATCAATGCATGAATTTTGCAATGTGGCCTTGAATACCTTCTTGCAACACAAGACTTGAGAACTAACGATATAACAAATTGGTGTTTGGGACAACTGAATTGATAAACAAAGCTCAGGTTGTAATTTTTTGACAGGCTGTTGTGCTTGGTGAATTAGAGGCAGATACTCTAGAACTTGGATTTACCTAGAGTTAGAGGAAGGTGAATGAAACCAACTTGCTGAATAACAGCAAAGAGAAAATAAGCTTGCAGGAAATTATTATTATGTATTATAAGAATGGGTAACGAGAATGGTTGAAATTTCTTCTTACTAAAGAGTGTAGATCAGTTTGTAATGGATATATATCACAATGAAAAAAAAAATTAAATTTGTGATTAAAAAAAAGAGATGAGACTGTAAAACAGCCACTTCAGGGGAGATGTCATTGTTATCTCCCACACAGCTAATATTTCTTCTGTTTCAAGTGGAAGTATGCTGTTTCACATATAGAAACAGCAGTGGAGTAGGCTAAGCAGAGAATAAACATCAGCTGTGTCTAACCCAGAGAACTACTCATTTACCTCTACAAACCCCATCGACCCTGCAGTAGGACCAACCTTATTTTTATGGCCAGGAACATATTCAGAAAACTAGTCTTTAAAAAAAGTGTATTATTTTATTGCGTTTATTATGTGTAGCCTAGTTAAAATTAGTCATTACCTTCTTTGATTTAAATAATTTTTCATCAAGTACGTATGGATACAGTAGGAAGTTTAGTCAAGGGGGTCAAAAAATTCCCTTACTTTACAATAAGTAATCTATCAATACACATTTCCCTAAAAACACACTTCCTTAGGGATGCATCCATCAGCATTAGAGACAGACTGCTATATATTGGGATTGAGCACAGAGTTTTAGGAGCTATACTGCTGTGGCAGGACATGAGGGATTCAGCACAGCAGCTCTATGATTGCCAGATGTAAAAAGTTCTCTCACAATCAACAGGATACAAGCACTAGTAAAAATATCCGAATTCATCTAGTTCAACATTATGTCTTCAGCCTCTATGAGTGCAACAAAGGAGTACATAGTTGCACGCGTCTTTTTCTAGATCTAGATTCAAGCTCTTTCTTCTGAGCCGTGGGGCCATTTCAGTGGTTTAAAACCACATACCACAGCAGATACAATTTATTAGAAATTCTCTTAGATAAAGGTTAGATATCAAGCTACATGAATATAGAAAAAAAAAAAAAAAAAGGAACAGCCTAAATACAGGATGCACTGGACAGAACTTCTCTATGAAGACCTACAAGTAGCCAGCTAGTAACACTGAATATTTTCACCAGTGTTTTATACTCACAGACATTGACAACTATAGTTTTTTATGCAAGTATGCAACTAGAACCACAAGCCCATGAAACTTACTTGCATTCTATTTTATGAATGCAACAGGACTCAGAAGTTCACAACTGTTGACTTCAGATTTCTTCCTCAAATTCAAAGATATTTCTTACTGAGAAAGATAATTTTTTTCTCAGTCTAGAGTCATTCAAACAGAAAAAAAACCCCACCTTATAAATTCAGTTTACAGTCTAGCAAAACATCAGCCAAAACTAATGTAATATTAGAAGATATACCTACAAATCAAAATCCACTCTACTGCATACTTTCTTAAGCATTGCTCCCTTCAAGAAAGTTGTTTTGATTGACTCCTGAAATTTCTCAATCTTTCTTCAGCATCTCAGCCACCACTCACTCACCTCATAAATACCAGTTCCACCACATCAGATACAACACACTATACTCCAAATAAAAAATTAAGTCCCAGGGCAGCTTGAACTACCCCTTTCCCACATATGCTGAGAAGGAAACTGCTCATGTTTTTTGAGTTCCTGACTACAGTTTATTCACATTACGAAGGCCAGGACTTCCTCTCATACTAGGTTTCAAACAGAAAGCAGAATTTCCACAAGAACAACAAAACCAACAACCTCCTCATTTGAATTTTCATATTCAGTGAACAGAAACTTAAACCACCTCTTTTTTAACTTACAAAATAAGGAACGTACACTATTCCTTTAAATTAGCTCAGGACACCTGGTGACCATTTGTTAATAGAAATTAATCAACCAATTTGTACTTTGTCACCTGTTCTGTTTTTAAATGCTAAGAGCCAAAATACTTTCAGGAAGTATTTCGGCTCAGTTATATAGATAAAAAACAAGGCAGCTCTTACTCAAAAGCTACTTGGGTTTTGTTTGCAAGTCTTTCTCTCCTTTCTGTAAAGTGCAGCATTACCTGATTTTAACTGTTGAGTACATGTTAAAACATTAACAGCATTATCTGTTAATTACAGCATTAACTGTATCTATCTTAGTCTCAGATAATAGCACTCTTCTGTAAAATAGAAGGTATATATGATGTCTGAGTTGTACTTCCAAGCCCTAATACTTTCTATAAGGAAATAGTTTCAAGTACAATAATTTATTATTACCATATACCCTGCAACAGAAACCAAACTTGTCTTTATTCCCAACTGAAGAGTGTTATGATAAGAGATCTATAAGCTCACTAAACACATAAGGTAAAAATAGTAAACAGCCTTGATAATAACAAATGGTTCTATATTCCTTTTGTCTATTGACTTCTTCAGAAGAACCATGGATCAAAAAAAGGACAATGTTTTAACAATATTTTATCAAATGTGGCACATCTAAAAGTGATAAACTAAGGGTGGTACGGGGATGAGAGTGAAGAAGAGGAATACACTAGTTTGCCAAACTATTTATTAGATTGCTTAGGTGATTTAAAGTGTATTCTACTTTCTGAAGACCTACTTAAATTCTTGATTTATCTTATTTTCTATTGTTAAAATTTCTTAAAAGTTCTGGATAACCAACCATCTTGTGGCCCAATTGTCGCCTTCTGCTTTTTGACAACTGAGTCCTTCCAATAAGAAAAACATGCAGTATTTAAAATCTGTGTTAAATTTTGCACGTCTAGCAGGATCACCACTACTATCAATTGTACAAAAAATTATGGATTCAAAATATATTTATGCGAACATGGTTTTATAGTAGAGTGACAACTTAAGGCAACAACTAATTTCATGTTTTAATTTATGACCTGATGCTGAACACATAATAGAAGTCCCTTTCCTGAAGAAGTCTGTTGCCAAAGCAGAATTCATGTAAGCTTCCTAAGCTGTCTGCAACCAACAGCACAAAAAACACCCTAGTTGTGTGATGCTGCCAGTACAACTCAGAGACGCAGATCTTCCACAGATAGATTTATTAAAACTTTCTGGGGCCCAATTAGATCAAAAGTGAGTGGGCAAGTACTGGAACTACACCTAGCTACTTTTTAGGAACTGTGCAGGAAGGAAATAGGAGCAGATGAAAGCATGAGATCAGAGATGGAGGCTAGGGAGTAGAAATGTACACTATGCATCAGTGAGCATTAAGAATGATAGATAGCTCAGCCCTTCTGAAGTCAGCAGTTATCTGCACAGCTGGTAGCATTCATTGCTGCTGAGGATAGAATTCACCACATTAAGTTAGTAAATCCCTATGCAAGATAAAAAGGCAGAAGAAAGAGTTTACTACTTTAAGTTAACTGTTCCTTCCAGAAAAAATGTAAGTTGTTGAAGCTTGTATATACTATTTTGTTAACTACTTCACATTAGCATAAAACTATGGTAGAGCCGACAACTGCCTTAGAGTTCCTTGATCTGCAACCCTGCTGTTTAAATATGAGGCTATTAACTCTCTGCAGAGGTTTGGGATTTTTTTAATAAACTAGCTAATAACCACCTCTGGTAATTACTCTTGGAAAACTGATTAAAGTAAAAAAGTAGTGAAGAAGTTAATAATCCTTGACCTACATTTACAATCAGCCACTCACTGCTTAACTACATGAATGTCAAAGTCAGTTGTGAAGTTCAGCTTGCATACATGACAGAAAGAAGAGACAGTGGAAGCAAAAGCTTTTAAATGGAAAGAAGACCCAGAATAAAATATATAAGTTGTCTTTCTTATGATTCCTTTGGTTCACATGTAAGCTGAAGGTAGGTCATCTTGGAGCAAGATGGCAAGTTATAATTATTAAATGCAATTTCACTGACTGTAATGATAAATACAGATTTTTGTGCGCATTTTCAGATACAGATATGTGACCGTATGCCACAAAAACGGGAAGTCTGATTGTTTTGCGCATGTGCTAAAGGTTGAATTACTGGTAAACTGATGTAATTCCCCTTATCTACTAGGAGGGTGGGATGCAGAATATCTTTATATTTAGATCTTCACACTCTGGAACAGATACGTCTTTTCCTTAAGAAAATATACTGCATTCGGTGTAAAAATCAATGCACATAAACATTTCAGAACACTGAGGTTTTATTTTAAATATTTTGGGCTTCATTAATTTTAAATTATTGATAATTACTATAATTGCAAAATGTTAGCTGGAATTAGTGCTATAGTGCAAAAAGATTAATCTTTCTGCCTAAATTTCAGAAGAGCTGTTAACAGCAGCTGTCAATCCCCAAAGATTCACAGTTCCTAGGATCATTTGAGAAGAAAAAAAAAAAAAAAAAAAAGTGGGGTTAAGAAGATAAAAGTATTAGAATTTACATTTCTGGTAACAGAAAGTTCAGTTAGTAGAGAAGAAGTCACAATATCTGCTATTGGGTTGCCTGATAAACTGCAGAGAAGCATATAATGAAGCAAGAGACATCAACTTAACGTATTGTTGTGGTTTGGCTTTAGACAGCAACGAAGCAGCACAATGCAGCTACGCTCTCTGGAGCCTCTCCACAGCCATGAGGGGACAATCGCAAGAAAAAGGCCAAACTCGTGGGTTGAGACAAAGGCAGTTCAACAGAACAGCAAAGGGAACAAGAAAACAACAACAGAGAGAGAGAGGAATATACAACCCCAATTTACAATACCACCACTTGCGGGCTGCACCCGACCCCGACCTGGCAGCCCACTCCCCCTTAGTGACCTCCTTGCCCTACCATTCCCCTTCCCAGCCAGGTCCCAGCTACCCACGGGGCACAGTTCCCTGGGATGGAGTACCTGTGTCCCTGATACATCCTGCTGAGAATTAACCCAATCCCTGCCAGACCCAGGACAAGTATGCGTTATATATGGTTGCCAATTATGTTTTATTTAGGAAATTGCAATCATGATATGAACAGCTAGTTCCATTACCTAGGCCAATGCACTGTTTTTCAGTAGTATAATGAACTTAATATAGAGTGTGTGTTAAATAACACATTATTATTGAACTAGCTGTTCATATCATCCCTCTGTTTTCCAAAGGGATGATGTCCTTTGGAAATGGTAATTTGTAGTTAACCTCCAAATATAATTCCCTTAAACTCTTAACTACTCAAACTGTCTTATATCCCATGTATTATTGGAAAGATTCCTACTGGACAGCAGCAGCAGCTTTTGATCCTCATTAGCACCATCCAAACATTATCACAATCACTTTCAAAGTATTTGCATTTTCAGGCTAGCACCAAGAAAAACATTCCTGGTTTTCTTCTAAAATACCAGTTGCAAAAGCTGAGCTTGCCATCTGGTGCACAGTATTTATTTGGTTCATAATGTCACCAGTAAGTGTAGCTAAACAGAGAGGAGAAACACTAGTGTATCACTCAAGCATCATCCAGTCCTCGTTAGGCCACTTCCACAGATTGTAAAGCAGAACACCGGCTTTCCTGTCCCACTCATCTCCCATGAAGTGCTATTTATGTTTTCCTGCTGATGTTTGTAATCACCTCTATTACTTAACATGGTCTTTCAGCACAATGACCTTAACTACAGTTAATGATTTTTCCATATGTTTTCAAAAGACAGGATTACTTGGAAATCTGTAAATTGTACATTTTTTGGTTTTCAGTGTTAGAAGAAAGAAACTAGAGTTCATACAATGTGCTCATGCCTAAACCTTGGGGGGGAAATAAGAGTTGGCTTTACTATCAGATTTTCAGAAGTGTAAATTAACAACAGATTCCCAAAAGCTGTTAAGTTATGAAGGAACAGTTTTCCAGCTCCAGTGTTGCCCAAAAGCTAGCAGTTCTTTCCACCTGCTTTCCCTTCCATTCTCCCAATCAGGTTATTTTGATTTTAGAAGCATTTCTCTTTAAGTTTGGAAAGACATTTAAGCAAGGACTCCAGTCCTTCTCTGAAGGCACAGCTTAGTCCTTCACAAACCACTGACAACCATTTACAACCTTAAGGCCTTTGTTGACTCAACAAATAAGACTATTATTTGACAAATAAGACAAATAACAAGACAATAATAATACAATAATAAGACAAATAAGACAATAACAAATAAGACTATTATTAGAAGACAAGCAAGAAAAAAAGATCACTTAAGAGAAAGCTTTCTTTAGAAACTGGGACAGTAGAACCTGACCACTTCTAAAGCTCTGTATATCTTGGAAGAAATTAATGCATCCAGAAAATGGATACAAACTTCCACTTCTAATTTAGAACCTCCAACATTTCAGTTATCCCTTCCACAAGGAACAGGCTGTATAGGAACCTGTAAGACACTCTGTTCTTTTTATGGTGATAAAGTACTGCCAGCTCATAAGTAAAAATAATAATAATAATAAAAAAAAACATTCTACCTCAGATCTGATCTATCACAGTAAAAACCACAGATCTGCTGGAAACTGAAGGTTAAGACCCTAAATTACACTTCCAATTTCCCTATGAAGTAAAAATCCCCAGAGGATTTCCACAGCTTCCTCTTACCACAGTAAATAAAATGACATAGAGCATAGGTGGCTTTTTTTTATAATTTGGGCTAATGAGTGGAAACAGACAGAGCAAGAAAAGGTAATACAAAGCATGTATAAAATAGCTAAAATATTTTAGGCCTACTTTTGAAAACACAGACTTGTAAGACAAAAAGCCAAATACCACTGAATGTCAAATAAATACTGTTTCTCATTACACTATGCATGATGTCCAGGACTCTTGACCCTTCAGGAAGGGGTAAGCAGCAAACAAAATTGTTTTCTTTGAAAAGAATATCTTAAATGAATTGGGTCAAGGACAGAACAGGCTAGTAAACCAGAGTCTTCAAAATCACTGTGATCACTTTCAGCAATGTAAAAAAATAAGGACAAAACAAAACCAGAGCCATGGCTCTTAATATTCTTCTAAAAGAGCTAGTAAAGTTTGTCAGGATGGCTCTGAAAAAAAAAAAAACAAAACAGTTATGTTTAGGAGAACAGACAACAGCTTTTGTTATTACTACCCTAGGAGAAAAAGCAAAGTATTCAACTCTGAAAGTGCTCCTTCAGACTGTGCCTGGACCATGAAGTAGTCAGCATTTTGAGATGGCCATGCCTCAGACTTTTTCTCTGGAGCCAATTCCCCAAAGACTAAAATGTCCATAAATTAAAAAAAAACAAAAAAACAAAACAAACAAACAAACAAAAAAACCCCCAACCAAACAAACAAAAAAAAACCACAAAAAAAACCAACCAAACAAACAAACAAACCAAACAAACAACACCCCCACTCCCAAACCTATGATTTATTAGAATAGTAAGAATACTTAGCCTTTTATGCAGACACTCTGAGAGCGTCTAGATCAACCAGAATAAAACCTAGATCAATCAAACAAAAAATTACTCTGAACTTACAACCAAGTTGGCCACAACAGACAAGAAGAAGCATGGGCTGCTGGCTCCTGGACCCTTTTTAGAAGCTTCCATCTCTGACAAACTCTCTTCCCTCCAGAAGGCACCAGCTCAAATGCAGATTCTCCTAAAAGGAACATAACATATAACTGAGAGCATTGTGCATCACATGAACCTTTGGTATAGCAACATTAGCCCAGAGTAATTTCAAAATCTTGTGCATGGCTTAAGTTTGCCAATGTCAGTAGTAACTGTTTGCTATACCTAAAAGAGCTAAAAATATACAGAAATATTCGTAAGATCAGGTCTAATAGTAAAGACTGACGACTGAATTACAAAGATGGGCTTAAACACAAGAAAAATGTGAATCAGTCAAAGGAGAAAAGATGTCTCAGACATTTTGCTCCACGTAGGATCTGATTATTATTGCAAGAAATGCTTTTTTGTTCTAAAGCTTTTATAAGTTATAGTACTGTACTGGTTTGGTTGGGCTAGAGTTAATTTTCATCCTAGTACGTAACGTGTTTTGGATCTGTGATGAAAACCATGGCGATAGCACACTGATGTTTCTGTTGTTGTTGAACAGCACATACACAGCATTTAGGCCCTTTCTGTTTCTCACTCTGCCCTGCCAGTGAGTAGGCTGGGGGGTGCAAGAGAAGTTGAGAGGGGACACAGCCAGGACAGCTGACCCCAGCTGATCAAAAGGATATTCCACACCATATGACATTGTGCTCAGCAATAAAAGCTGTGGGGTGAGTTTGCTGGGGCTGATGTTGCCTGGGGATCAGCTGGACATTGGTCAGCTGAGTTAGTGATATGAGATTTTTTTGAGCTGGTTATTTGTGCATCACTTATTTTTCTTGGGTTTGGTGTTGGGTTTTCGTTATTTTTTTTCAAGGTGAGTGGGTAAGTGTTGTGGGTTTCTTTTAACTTATTAAACTTTATTTATCTTAACCCATGAGTGTTCTCACTTTTACCCTTCTGATTCTTCCTCCCATATCACTGGGATGGAAGGAGTTGTGTGGTACCTAGTTGCCTTCCAGGGTTAAACAACAAGTACACTTTGCAAATTTTTAAGAGCTCAAGAAACACTAGAGTTTGTTTCACTTGAAATTTTCAAGTAGCTGATTGTAATGTTTTAGTAATTAACTGTTTTTTTTAAAAACGCTTCAGTGTTACAGTGTCTTCCAGTATAGTGGCAGATCATGTGTTTGTAAAACAAATGTTACTGATACTGATTCAAGATCTACCAGAAATCAAATGAGTAGTGATATTCTAATAACACAGCAATGTACACCTTTAATTGCATTAGAGTCAGGCTTGCAGCCACATGAAACCTTACATCTCTTTTTACATTATTGCTTTGTCTAACTTCACATGACTTCTAATACTTTCACAGGTTAAAATGATGTGATTTTAGATATATCTTCACAAATGTTTGTTCAAAGAATTTGAACAAATTTCATTCCAAATTTGAATTAAGTTTTTACCTTGGAATACTATCAACCAGAGAAACTTGGATCTGAAACACTCTCAGATTTTTTTCTCTTCTACTCTCTAATTACTCATGTTCATAAAATCCCAATCACTTGCACATTCTCCTGAATAAACACTATATTTTTCTCTCTAAACTTATTCAACTGGAAGAACAAGCATACACTTCTGTGGCTGGGCTTCTAAGAATTATTTTCTGAGAACATTCAGACCCCCTGTATTCTGTAAGTCACTGTCCATGACATCCTTATTCCACCTGTTGTTTTCTCTTTTTACCCTACTGTCTTGTCACTGTTGTGTTCCTTAATGGCTGGTCCTGTGACTCTATGCCCTACATAAAACTCTTCCCTAGGAAATGGTGGTTTTCCTGAAATCCACAAATCTTCTTTTCATATGATTTTATGGGTGTCAGGGCTGAGAATTAGACAATTTCACTGAAGGTCATGCATGATGGTAACTCTTGTGCTAAAGAAATACATATTGGCATCTATAGATAGGGATAACAGGCCACCGAGTCCTCATAAGGATCATAGCATACCTTAGGTTTGAAGATACCTCCGGATGTCATATAGTTGAATCCTTTGATAAAGAGCATTAAATTCAAACTTAGATGAATTTTGAAAATCTCTAAGGGTAAAGGTTCTGCACTTTCACTGGGCCTCTCAGTGCTCATTGTAAAAACTTTGTTCCTCATGTCCAGTTGAAATTTCCCCCTCTGTAACTTCTGGATTTTTGACCTCTTTCCCTTTTGCTCTGTGGAACTGAGGAGAGTCTGGCTCTACCTTTATAGCCCTCTCTTTGGGTAGTGAAAGATTGTAATGGCCTTCTGATTTACAGCCTAATAAAATACAATTCTCATAGATATTCTTACATGTTGTACTCCAGCTCCCTGACCATACCAGTGTCACTCTGCTGGGGCCACCTCATTTTTTTTTTTTTCTCCTACATATGCAAAGCTAGAAATGATACTCTAAGTGTAGTTTCATAAGTGTTAAATTAAGGAAAGAAACATAACTATTTACTTCTATTACAGACCAGTATCTAATTAAGCTTCACTCCTGCAAGAAAACATTGCTTATTCAGGTTTCATTCTTTCCCCCAAACTCTCAGCTTCACTTTTGTATAGCTGCTACCACCTGTCTGGGTCTTCAGACTTCACAGAGATGTTCTGTGTGAGGTACAGGTCTTTACATTTGTGCTTGTTGAAGTTCATGAAATCCCTGTGGTCCACTTCCTTCAGCTTGTTGGTGTCCTGACAAACAAATGTCTGAATCCATCTGCAAATACTACTTCAGAGCAGAATTTGAGATAACGTGAATTCACCGAAGCGTGGGGTTAGTTAAATATGATCGTTATTTACACTTAACACATTTGTGGGTATGTCTCAGATGTAGACTATGCCCGATGTAGAAGTAAACACTGGAAGATAGTCCTTTTCTGAACAGCTTCTAATTTATGTAAAGAGAGACATCACAGCAGTGTGGTGATAGACTGATGGGCACGTAAAAGAAACAACAAATTAGCAATGGTTTGCATAATAAGCAGTTGTGAAACTGTAACAGGACCAAGTTATTGCAATTTCTTTCTAGATATTTTGTGCACTCATTTTCAGGCCCCCTTTTCCATTTTGTGGAGGGGCTGTGTGGATAAATATCTGGATTTGGAGGTGCCTAAACACTATAAAAAGAGAAAGAATAAATTACCTGAGACAGTCTTTCAAATGAACTTTTAAAGGAGGCAAGATGGAAGGAAGTGCAGGGATTTACAGAAAGGTTTACATAAATTTTCCAGAGGAAAATACATCTCTTTGGAATATTAAACAATTTTTTATTCAAACGAATTATTATGGGCTAGAGCTGGCTGGAGAATGACAATTTAATTCTGTGAGAAGATTTGAGGTGGCAAAATATGTAATTCTTCCACACTGAAATTATTTCTGGTACATTTTTATTTTGAAGTGATTCTATTTTCTGGACCTGTTAATTATTCTCTGTATTTCTGAAAGTGACCAGAAAGCCCAGCTAGCTTTCAAAAACCTTCTTGTTGGGAAATTCATAAAAATCTATGTTTCCACAAATTGTGTTTAACCTTTGCAGAAAAGCAAATTTAAACCCAAAAGATGTATTTCTTATAAGAGGGTTCAATGCTATTACAAAATGTGTAGTTATAAGGAAAACAAACCAAGAATGATAACTATTCTCACGAATATTTAAAAAATTGTTTTAAGTTTCTTCAGAAGATTCAGCCATGCATTGTGCTGTGTATTGGGGTCTAAACAGAAAGAAAAAAACCCTGCCCATGAGTTAGGTGGAGAAATTAGCCTGCAGTACCTTACTTCAGAGAAAGATTGCAACACACAGGTGCTGATACTGTAGATGGTGAAGGGATTCATAAGCTGGTCAGATGAGTTGTGGTTAATGTTATCTCATGTCTATCTTGCAGTTTAGCTGTCTGTGACCCAAAGCCTAACTTTAATAGAGCCCAACTTCATAGCCCTGGCTAAGATTTCTGGGGCAACTGTTTTGTGATTAGGGAAATTATGATAAAGTAAATTTGAGTAGCATCATGAAATATACGGGAAACACAAGTAACCCTGTTGTGTAACAAATAGGTGCCAATGTAAGGATTCAACAGAAAAAATCTCCCCTATCCAAACCAATACGTAACAGTACGAAATGCTACAGGGAAAAATAGTAGTATAAGACAACTCCACATCTCTGAAGCCACATGTCAGGGAGCAGCAGATGCCAACTCTTTTCTATCAGATTAACCACTGCCTGCTAGCAAAGACATTGGATGTCTATGGTGATAAGTATGTTAGTGCTTAGCTTAGTGGCTTGTTAATGCTAGCTATCATTTGTATGTGATAGCTGATAAACGACAGCTTTATTTTTATATGGCAATTTTCAGACTCTTTCATTACACAGTAAAAAGGGGTCCAAAAAAATTGACCCTGAGACAGACAAATGATTACATCAGTTGCTACCTCTGATGTCCCAGTTGAGTATGAGAATAAATTTTAGTTGTTTTTTAAGAACTGCAGTAGCATTCTTAGAGACAAGTGGCAACATAAATAAAGTTTAGTGACCTTGGAAGTAAATTTCTTCTGAGGTAATTCTGGACTCATTACTAAGATATATTAGCATTGTGGGAAAGCACTTTGAATCTTGTATGACAAGGAGGGAAAACTGACCCTCAGAGTTTAGGCAAGTCAGTTAAAAGTTTTAAGTTCAGCATAGAGTGTACTACAATGTACTATAATGAAGAGATGCATATAGCTCCTTCACAAGTTACAGACAGTATAAAAACCATACATGATTTCAATAAATGTATATGCAAATAGGGGGGATAGGATACAATACTTACCTGTGTGGACTTACTGGTGTACAGTATGGTAGCGTATTACACTGTTACTCCATTTGAATGCTTGCTATACTCCCTATTCAGAATTCAGCCATCAGCAAAACTGATAATGGTCTCCAGTGTCTGTGGGGATGTGAATGCACAGTACTATGAAAATTTACTGGAAAATGGTCTAGATCAAGTAAAAGATTAATTGTTGTAGGTAAGAAAATGGAATCACCATGAGAATCCATGGAACCATGCAACAGAGAAAGAGTAAGTAATATAAATACAATGTCAGGTTGGAAGAGACAAATAATGAGTGTTGCAAATAGACCACCTTTAAGCATGATAATGGGCTGTACTATTAAACTGTCATAAGGTCCGCATCTAATTTCCATGTGTATTTAGATTTATCCCAGGAAAGTAAGCTTTAACTGCTGCTAAATTGCCACAGGCTTAGTAACTACTTTTACTATAAAAAGAAGGAGGAAAAATAACGTCACAATATATCATTATATTTAAGCAGCTCCCAGAAGACCTCACTAATATTATAAAATAGAATACAAATTATTTAAACACTTTTGTGTAGAAAACATAACACAGTGCACCTATTCAGGATCCGGCTTGGACTCAAGAAGTGGAAAGGGGAAATTACTTTTGTGTTTAATGAAATCTGTGATATATATCCATATATCGTTTTCCACATAATTACTGAGGCATGAAACATTTACTTGTTATGTGCTCATACATCCTTTGATAATAGTAAACCACTTCTAGGACTGATTTCTGTGTTACCTGTGTTGAATCACAGCCAATGAACATCCATTTGGCTTGCCACTTCAGTCATTGGGAAAGATAATTGGATAGAATAAAAAGAAGAAGCAATTAAGTGCCTGACTGTGAAGGATCACACAGAAGACATGCAATCCTCTAATGTTTACTTATAGAAAAGGTGTTCCAGTTCTGCAACTACAGAACTTCTTACACCACTTAACAGTACCTTACAGTCACTAATTTCCAGAGATAACACTTCAGGTCAGTATAGGCTTGTCAGTCCCCTGATTGTCAGCTGTCAACCCAGCCTCCCAATGTGGAGGAGAGGAAGTTGAACGGACATAATTGAAATGCTTGGTTGCTCTCTCCCCAACTGTGGGAAGAGATGCTCTATTAATTAATGTTCAAATCAAATATTTTTTGAGTTACATATATGAAGTTTGAAAACTAATTTGGGATCTAAGAGAGGGTAACTCATACTGTATGTGCAGTAGTAAAAAGTTTAAATGACAGACTTTTAAGTAGCTATTTTTTAATAATGCTTTCTATTTAAAGAATATAAAGCCCAATTCCATATACTAAAGAATTACTAATAAATCTTTCAGATCCAATGCAGAAAGTTCATTCTTCCATGTTACTTTTTATGATGCTGTTACTAGCTGTATATAAACTAGTGGGCTTTCCTGCACTACAGATACACATTTGTACTACGCTACTAAGACAAATACTATTTTCAAGAAAATATGAGAAGGAATGCCAGGGTTCTAATAACCCTAAAGTCATGATAAATGAAAGCAGAGAGGAAAGAGATATAGGCACAAAGTAACATATAAAGATATTCTGCAAGGTAGGGAAATCACATCTGAAAACTTAAAAGAATTACAGTATGTACCCCATAGAATACAAAGCTTTTCAAAGAAAAAGTGCTTTTGCAAGTCACTAATACTGAAAAATACTTTGCTTCTGAGTGACAACATTCCAGCAAGCATTTTCAAGGGAAAAATACCACAAAGGAAACAGAAGAGAGAAGTGATGGGTTAACACCTAAAGCAAAATATTATACATATTTGTATAGTATGTAATATTATTATATATATAATACTATAAAGTGTATTTGTAAAATAATTATATCTATTTGTCGCTCATTTTCATACTGTTAGCATATAAACTAATTACAAAGTACGTTTAGCTCTAGTATTCTAAATTTGAACAAAATTTCTTGCTTTGTTAACAAAGCACGTGAAATAAAATACACCATGAAGGTCTAAGACACCCAGCTACAAAAGCTAATGAGCTGTCCGCCGTGAGCAAGGACAAAACTGCATGAAGACAGTTTTACTTCTTAGAAAAGCCAAGGACATTGAACATTGTGGTTTCCTTTTGTTCATTCTTGCTTGTTTCTTGTTTGTGCTCAACAATTCCAATTCTTTTCAGTGTGTTACTTTTTCTTATTGGAGAAAGCACAAAGCCCTTTAGAAAGAAAACTTTTTTCACTTCAAATAACACCAAAACATAAAATAACAAATAACATCGGTGTAATCTTGGCCTAGTTGAAGTTCATAGAAGAATCCCTGTTGACTTCAAGGAGAGGAGACCCAACAGGTCACCTGTGTTTTTATAAGGCTATGCTATCTGCCATCGGAAGGTTTATAAAATAAATCATGGATAAATGACTGATTCAAACTTCCTGGTGTGTGCCAGACCTATCCATCTGCATTCTGCCTGCTCTGTTGAAAAAGGGACCAGATCTTCACTAAGTCTCTTTTGAAATAGTGTTGGGAAGAACTCCCTTACACTCATGTAACTCTAGCAGCTCTCTGATGCACATCTCAGATCTGTACAGAGGTTTGAGCTGTCCTCCTTTCTAAGACTAAGCAGGGTTAAAACACAACTGAGTCATTAGTGAAGAAAGCTCACATTACTGCAGTCATCTCAAGCAGTAAATCATTTCGCAAACAGTACCACAGGCGCTTATGAAATACAGAGCACCCAGTCCAACCCGTAATTCAGCTGAAGAACTGCCACTGAGGACAATATTACACAAGAAATGAACTTGACCTAAAGTACTTGTAAAGATCATTTCTGCAAAGAGAAATGGCATAGATACAGTGGTGAGACACAGAGGAATGAAGAGGCCACTACTTCAGACATTTCCATATGAACAAAATTCACTGATTATGTCCTGGAGATTTCTGCCTATTTTAAAATTTAAATTAACCACAAAACTCAGCCCTTGCTTCTCATATTGGCATTTGGTTGCCTTAAAAACATTTCATAGCTAAGCTGATTAGAAAAAAATAGGTTTTTTAATTATGTTTTTTTTCTCACCACATCTTACTAAAATTCATTTTTGTTGAAGCAGACAGAATAATGTGGCCTTCCATCTAATCTTTACAATAGAATTGCAGGTTTGGCTTGCCAGCCAGATTTGAAAGATTCTTTGAATTTCGGAGAAAAATATGTGTCTTCTGATAATAGGTAAGAGAAGCAGACAAGAAAAAAACAACACCATTAACATCAGAATGGCAGTTGAGGGAAGATATGTCACTTAAATGAGCAACCTACCTTGAAGCCAGAATTTATCTATGCTACATAAAAGTAGAATAGCCACCCAGGTTGAGTTTCTGAGAGAAATTCCTCTTCTCCACATTTTTTCTGGATTTTTCTTTCAGGGGATTGAGGGGTACAGTGGGAAGAGAAATACAGTTTTTAAACAATGCTGTTTTCAAACTCTATCACAACTTTGAAACCAATGTAATAAAATATCTCAGATATATCCAAAATATCTAAAATATCCACTAGACAAGGAACCAGAGAGCTGGCTGGATTTTGTGGAATGACCAGTAGAGGCAGGTAGCCTCTACAAATTCATTTCTAGTTTTATAGGTCAAATAAATTTCTAGTAGTTGTGCTTATAAAATGGAATTTAGTCAACATCCAAAATTATTACATTTTCCCTCATAATGGAAAGTGATAATTGCAGAGTTTTCAAAAACCTGGGGAAAACATTAACATTTTGGAGGCATGATGTCAAGAGACTGATGAAAAGGCTTATAAAAACAATGAACCTTTTCCCTGCCTTCCCCTCCACCTGTGTCCTGGTTTGAGGTAAAATGAACCAATTTTCTGTTTTACAGTTTTACTTTCTTAGCTGGGCCTCTTCTAACTAGCTAAACTCTGAAATTAACAGCACATTGTTCAGAGCTGTTCCATCTCACAGTGATAAGACCTGATTATACCAAGGGATGGTANGCTTGATACGGTTTTGTATATACTGTATACTCCCTTTTTCCTAATTTCCCTTTTTATTATATTACTTATATTTTCATTAAAGTAGTTTAGTTTGTTCTAAACTCTTGAATCTCTTTAACTCCTTCCTCTCCTCTCTGACCAAAGGGGGGGAGGGGGGGACATCTGTCACTCAGGTTTTGGTGAATTTGGCTGAAACCACGACAACCTGTTAAAACAAACAAACACCCAAACTCCACTCTTCCTTTTAGTTTTGAAAAAACTACAGTTAGATGCCTTATCCTCTCTTCTTCCAACAATTTTTCAGGTACTCTTGCAGTTTCTCGACTCTAATGCAAACAAATCTGATGATCCTGCTTTGTGTGATTTGGTCCCAGATTTCTATTAACTTCACCTTCTATCTGTGGCTCATACACTTTGCTTGCTCCCTTATCCTGATAATGTCCAATCTATTGACTTGCATTTACTTGGATTTTTGTTTCTTGAAAACACCCGAGGAGATCTGTTGGACTGGGTAAATTGAAGTCTGCTATCAAGTGGGTATTTTTGCTTAACTTATGGACAAACTGCATAAAGATATTAATAGAACTCTACCAACAAAGTCTGCTTGTTCATTTTGGTATTTTTAAAAGCATCCCATTCCATTAAACATTTATATGGCAGAAAAACAAATTGATTTAATGAAAGTTATTTCAAATTATGTAATGAAAGTTATTTCAAATTATGCAATGGAATACTCACCCATGGAATGAAAGGAGCAGATTTTTGTTATATCTCCTTGCTAATCCAGTTCGTTCAATAGGTTTATAAACCCCAGATTAACTGCCAGTGATAGGGTAGGAATGTGCATCTGGAGTAAGGGCTGAGATCTCTCTTTCACTGAAACTTCACAGCTAAATCAGATTCATAATTTTGGCAATTAACACTTCCTTGTTGTCTTTTTATGTTTAAATTTAGAAAAATTATTCTGAAATTTATAAGTGCAAGAGTTTGGATTTTGACTTTCCAGAGGTTTGCATCATGACTGTAACAAGTCTAGAAGCCACTTACTTTTTCTTAAACATACATAATATTATAGCAGCTGCTGCTATCTAAGCTTTCCCCTGGAATTAGAGGAGGAAGTCAGGCCTTTTGTGATTTACCTACTCTCGTTATGTCCCGCAGTCTCTCACAGAAACAAATCTGTTTTCTGCAAAGCTAGACTGATTTTAACTGAGTTTCTACCCCTCAGCTGATTCTCTTAATCTTTTGAATGAGTAAAGAAAAGCACAAGTAAAAATATTAAGAGAAATACTAGGGTGACTAAGCAACTATCAGCTATCTGTGCTTAGCACATATTAGGGGGACATGCAAATCTGTATCTCAATAAGCAGCAAGGATTTCTTACCAGGATTTCAGGAAAGCGTACAGAGTTCTGCAGCTACTTTGATTATATTATATCACATACCTGTCCATTCTAGTAGCACATAATCTTGAAATGAGAAAGAGCCACAAGAAATATTCAAGATTGAACAATTTTTGTGGAAATTATACTGGAAGAGCATAACCATGTTTTCTTTATTGAGAGGGTGCTATTTAGATGGTATACTTTTCTAGCACAAAGGCACCTGTATTTTGTCTGCATGCAGCCATCTGCAACGCTTCAATTTCAGATAGTCAGTATCAACAACTCACAGGTCTGCAAGTAAGCTGGCAAAAAATACAGTTCATTCATTGTGAAATCCTTATACTATAGGAATGTATGTTGCATAGTGGAGATTTCATGACAGAGAGAAACTTTAACTGCCAATAGTAATTTTGTTTTTTTAAGTGATGTTTTCTTTTCAGAAATTCCATTTCATTGTACCTGTTTCCTCTTTTGTAGGTACTGCGCTCTATTACTGATTCTTGCTGGCACAGCATCTCATTCATCAGAAAACTAGAAGGGCACTGAGTGGAAAGATCTTTCTCAGTCCATCCCTCTGATTAGCATATTCTAGCCCATAAAAGAACACACTTAAACCTAAGCAAAGCTTAGGTAACACAAGGTTTATGCACAGGTTCCCTGTTGCCCTTTGAGATGTCTGCCATATGTTGTCAATAAAGAAGTAGAAATCTCAAACATATCTTACTAATGAAATTTCCACTTTGTTCATTAGCCAAGTAGATATTATGTGACAGATTGTTTTCCATTTCTTTACCATGTTAAGAGTAGTATGAATAATTAGGAAAGATGCTACAACGAAGTGAGTGCAGAAAGAGGGGGGCTAATTACTTTGCAGCTTCCCAGTTAACCCTGCCAAGCGTAAGCGTGTTTTGTCTCTCATCTCATACCGTAACAGCAGTTGCACAACCGTGAACAACTTTAAATGAGACAAGAGTTAATTCCTATGTCAGAATATCTATCAGAAAAAACATCAAAGCCCAAAGTCTACTGATTTGGAACTAGGAGCAATGGAAAACTAGTTTCAAAAGCTGTGCTTTGTATAGAAGCATTACCTAAGAAGCATTTATTTCTCTTGAAATGGAAGGTTCCAAAATTTTGTAACATTTCTGAAGTTCTTCCCAAGCTATAAGTTCACATGAGAAATATATATTATAAAAAAGAAGTTGTATGTATAAAAATTAATAGAATCTCTTTTCTGTTATGGGAGTAATAAAGGAGCACTGGTTTTGAACAATATCTACCTTTCCCACTGTGAGTATGTGTTTATTTACACATCTAATCAACTATATAACAAAACTGATTTTCTGATAGCCAGTTCTGAAATTCTCATAAACTAAATAAATACATAGGATGTCTGTGACCTCAGTGGTCCAAGTTGGATCTTTTCTGATTTGGGGGAGAATCCAGTTTCCTGGTTTAGATGGCTCCATGGAGTTCCCTAGTAAAAGAAACAATTGTCTCGCAAAGAGTAAGGAACATATTGCAGAGAGTCGGAGGCAACAAAACCTCCTGAGTTTTCCTTATTATCTAACTTTTCTACCCAGTAAGTGCAACTTACTGTTATTCCACACTTCTTTTTAATTGTGTTTACTGTGTATCATGGAATAAGAAGCAGTAACAACAACAATATTGTCAGATATTTTGGTTATCACCTGCAAACTCTGTCATGGATAGGATGTTGGAAAATGCAGAAGATAATAATCTAATTTGCTTAAATTTGACACAGATGAGAAATTCAGTGAGAAAATTATTCTGCAGTTCCCATTGAAGTGGAAAGGAAAACATTAACAACCAAAATCAGTTTCTCTCTGAATTGTTTCTCCCTATGTATCACTATCAAAAGTGACAGAAAGTTTACTCTATTTTCATTATTTCCCATATGATTTGTCTCAGCTGTGCATTTGTCAGCAACCTATGTGCAGTCAAGCAGCACTGCCTGCACAGTCTCCTCTGTTACGAAATCACGTTTACTCAATGAAAATTATTCCACTTAAAAATGGCTTATTTTAATATGACAGTTTGATTCTGATTTCAAGCCAAATAATAACATGATCATTTTTCAGACTTTTTACAAAACATTTCTTATTCTCACTTACTTTATAGATCTGAAGGATTGTAATAAGTTGTCGTGAAGCATATATTTTTGATCCAGTTGTTTGTCTTCTTCACTGAAACAAACTATTTTATATTTCATTCAACTTTTGCATGTATGTCAGTTTTTCATCACCATTGCCATTACAAGTAAGAAAAAACTTGTGAATTCTGTTTTGTGAATTTGGCTTATATCAATAAGCATTGAATATGTATTTAATATACTCTGTTAAATAGTACTGAACTCAGAACTGGAATCTATATACAAACATTTCTAGCATGTGACTGCCTTAGAATTAATTTCTGTATTCCCAGTGAGCTGAAATCTCAAACCGAGTGTCTTCAGCTATTGATCATGCATACGGGGGAGCAGAGCAGAACCCTTCCAGTTTACCCACTCAGACAATGAGTGCTCATGAACACTTCAGAGAACTCTTCCTGGATATAAACCAATATAATTTACAAACCAACAAAGAAATGTCAGAGTTTGCAAGTGCTCTCCGTTACAAAAGCTAGGCATAATATGGTGTGATTAGGTTAGTTTCCCAGCTGGGACAAAATTGCACTAAGGCATGGATATTTCTCTCCACTGAAAATACAAGTCACAGCCTATTGAAAATCACAGGTGAAGTCTTTCACTGGTGAAATTAACAGAATATTTTCCACAGCTTTTTGTGAAATTAAGTTTTCATCCTCACTTGTGCCAAACTGACAGCTGTCCCTCACAGAACTGAGTACTGGAGCATTATTATTAAAGATATAGACAGGAATCCAGCACTACAGTTTCCTCACCCTCATAGAAGTGGCTGAGTTTAGCAATATATGTAAATAGCATTCCATATGTAGATCTACTGCATTATTTCTTCACAGTTGGGGGTAATGGTGGAGTCACCTTTAAAATTACTGATGCGTTCATTTTGTAGGTATGGAGAAAGTACATATATTTTTAACCAGTGCTTGATTTGTTATTGATGTTCCTCTGTGATGCTTTCAGAGAAACCTGAAATAGAATTAAACTCAAAATAAGGAATTTATTTTATTTCAGTCAAAATTATAGCTGTGTAACCAAGCAACAGATTTTAGATGTTATTGCAGATTGTTAAATATTCATCACTTCTTCAAAGGTTGCACTTGGCTTAGAAAATATTATTAAATAAATTATACATACTCTTCCTAACTGCATATTTGATACATCTTTACCAGATGCATTTCTACCTAGCATTGTTATTATTAATATTCCCTTAGTTTTAGCTGAGAATGTAAAATCTTGGACTATAAAAGTGGTAGTGAGAATTTCATAGCCATTAACCAATGTAAATCACTGTTGTATACAATCCATGCTTTTGTTTTCTATTCCATGTGTCCCTTCTTAAAATACTGGTTAAAAAATAACTGAAAACGTCATGTTTCTCAAGTTTTGGGGTTCTTTTGTTGTTTGTTTTTTTTTTTTTGGTTGGTTGGTTGGTTTGGTTTGGTATTCATTTACATTTATGAAATATGGGAAAACAACCAACCAACCAACCAAAACCAAACCAGGCTTGACGGGACTTTGAGCAACCTGCCCTAGTGGGAGGTGTCCCTGCCCGTGGCAGGGGGGGTGGAACTTGATGATCTTCAAGGTCCCTTCCAACTCTAACCATTCTATGATTCCATGAATCTATGATTTAAAGCCAACCAACCTATTGATTTCAATAGTATCTCCTAAGGTAAGATGAAGTTCATTTCACTTTATTGTTTAAAAGTTAGATATTGTTAAAGATGGCCACATAGTCTTCCTAGGTAGTCAATGAAGCAAAAACTGATACAACCAGAGTCATTCTTTCTGTTCTCAACAAGATGTTAGGAGCTCTCATCCAGAGATGGGCATCTCTGTTTCTAGGATTCTATGCAACCAGCTTCGATTTACAGATCTAGCATAAACTGATGAGTTCAGGTGATCTGAATTCCATATCCTGTATTTGCTTTATATCTGTAGGCATTTCTGTAGTTGTGGTAATATCAGGTTTAAACAGTGTGCTGGTTTTGGCTAGGATAGAGTTAAACTTCTGCATAGGAGCTAGTATGGAGATGTGTTTTGGATTTGTGCTGGAAACAGTGTTGATAATACAAGGATATTATAGTTATTGCTGAGCAGTACTTACACAGAGTCAAGGCCTTTTCTGCTTCTCACACCATCCCAGAAGCAAGTAGGCTGAGAGTGAACAAGAAGCTGGGAGAAGACACAGCCAGGACAGCTGACCCCAACTGACCACTGGGATATTCCATGCTATTCGATGTCACACTCAGCATATCAAGCTGGGGGTAGAGAAGGAAGGGAGGGACATTAGGAGTGCTGGCATTTGTCTTCCCAAGTAACTGTTGCGCTTGATGGAGCTGTACTTTTTTGGAGATGGCTGAACACCTGCTGGCCAATGGGAAGTAGTGAATTAATTCCTTGTTTTGCTTTGCTTGTGCACATGGCTTGTGCTCTACCTATTAGACTGCCTTTTTTTCAACCCATGAGTTTTCTCACACTCTTTCAGTTCTCTCCCTCATCCCACTGGGAACAGGGGAGGAGGGGGGAAGTGAATCAGCAGCAGTGTGATGCTTAACTGCTGGCTAGGGTTAAACAGAAAGGAAAGCTACAGCAGTATTTTGTTCTTCCTACATCTACCAATTGTAATCAGTATTAGTGGTTACAGGTACCAATAAGTATTCTCAATAGGTGAAAATTAAAACTTTCAGCTATTAAAACTACAGCAAGAAATAACTGATTTCATGGACCCTGACAAAGTTCTTAAAACAAAGTATAAGAAGTATCATCAAATATCTACAGCTGGAGGAACTGTGGCACCAGCCTCTGTAATCAATGGAGCAGCTTGGCATTCAGGACTCTGTTCCTCAAGGCCTTATTTCATATTCAGTGATGTGAGGAATCTCAATACAAACCAAGATCACGAAGGTGCAGAAATCAACAACTGCTTCAAAGCAGGTAAACAACATTTAATAAAGAAAGATTAACAGTTTTCTAAAGCTTGCAGTGAAGTAGTTCAAATTTGCAGATTATTCTTTGCAGCTTTTCTACACAGATTCCCTTTTCTCCTGTCATGGTTTGGGCCAGGTGTGCCAATGATGAGATGACAGATGCTACCTTGCTCCAAGAAGAGGAAGAATAGAGAGAAAGAGAGTTACGAGTTCAGGAAAAAATTAAACTACTCTAAATATTAATAAGAAAATTAAAAAGGAAATAATGAAATAGGTACAACATTTATATATAAAAAAACATATTAGGTTCACAGGGAAATGTCACCAGCAGGCACTGGGAAAGCGCCAGACTGGACTCAGTGACAGATGGGAACTGAATTCCAGAACATGATTCAGGAACCCACAGATTGGGATCAAAGGTAGATGTACTCACAGGATCCTACTCAGATGTCAGTCACTGAAAAAAGAAAGCTATGGAAGAATCCAAACCATTGAAAAACAGGAAACTTACCCTTCGATCCCTCAGCTTTTATACTGAGCGTGGCACATGGAATGGAATACACTATTGATCACTTTTGGGTCACCTGGCCTGTCCACCCCTGCCTGTAAGTGCAACCTCCCCACAGGGTAAACAACCAAGTCAGCAGTCCCTAGTTGCCACTGCAACAATATAACCAAGAGCCTCTCACTGAACTGAAAATTGGCTCTGCTTAACCCCAAACCAGGATATTCCACCCCTTATTCCATAACATTTGTATCATGCTCAAATCACCCCATCAAATATATACATATACAGATCAGTCATTTATGATTTATCTTTCTACACAAAGCTTCATTAAATCCCTTTAGTTCATAATTGCAGAGTTTCATCTAGAATACCAGATTCAGGAATGAGTATTCTCACCAAGGGTTAAATTTCCCTGAGGTAAACATTGAACTTTTACATTCTCCAGCATCACCCACCAAGAACATCCAGGTCCTGCACCATAAAGTCCCACATATGGGTTTGCCTTCACCTGAGGCAGGAAAAACCCAGTTTTTCCCAGCATATTCCTTTTAATGAATAACAGGGACTTTTCCCCTCCTACTGTATGGAAAAGGTCTGATTGAGTGGGACCAGCTCAATGGATCCCCTTGTGTTAATCAACCAAGATAGCTTGTGCTAAATGTCCTGATTTTTTAAAGGTTCCAGCACTTACTGCTTTCAGGGTGGTTTTCAATAGTCCACTGTATCGCTCAATTTTCCCTGAAGCTGATGCATGACAGCAGATATGATATACCCACTTAATGCTGTGTTCTTTTGCCCGAGCACTTATAAGAGTGTTTTTGAAATGAGTCCCATTGACTCAATTCTTTCTGGAGTGCCATGTCACTAAATGACTTACTTTTCAAGGCCATTCTGGGCAATGGCATGGGGTACAGCACAGGTTTCCCACCATCCACTTCTTCCATCCACCATTGTAAGCATGTGTTTATTTCTCTGGCAAGTCTGGAGGAGTGTGATATGATCAGTTTGCCAAGCCTCCCCATACTCATTTTAACCAATATCCCCCATACAAAAAAGTTTTTTAAACTGGTTAGCTTGACTGATTTTGGCACATATTTGACAATCACGGATAACGTGCACAATAGCATCTGTGGTTAAATCTACCCCTTAGTCATGGTCCCATTTATGTGTTGCATCTCTTGATTACCTGAGGTGTCATGAGCCCACCAACCTAAAAATAGTTCACCTTTATGTTTCCAGACCAAATCTGTCTGGAAAATTTTAGCAGCCTGATCCTCTTGATGATTTTTAGATGCTCCTTAGTGGTCCTACTAGTGGGTACATGGGCATCTACATGATGCACCTTTACAACTAGTTTCCCTAGCCAGTCAACAATATCTTGCCATAATTCAGTAGCCAAGATGGGTTTACTTTTGTGCCAGTTGCTCTGCTTCCACTGCTTTAACCACTGCCACAGAGTATTTGCTGCCATCCATGAGTGAGTGTAGAGTATTGGCCACTTTTCTTAGTCAGCAATGTCTACGGCTGATGGCTTTTACCTCTGCAAATCAACTCAATCCACCTTCAGTCCTTAAGTTGCTACTGTAACTCATTGTGTAGGACTCCACACAGCAGCTTTCTACCTTTGATGATTTCCTATAGTACAATAAGACCCATCAGTGACAGAGCACAGTATTTCTCAGTATCTGAGATTTCATTATACAGTTGGGTTTCATCTGCATGAGTTGCTACCTCCTCTGGTAGCATTCCAGAGGTTTTACTTTTGGGCCAGTTTGCAATCACTTCTATGATCCCTGGATGATTTGGATTTCCTATCTGAGCTCACTGTGTTGTTAAAACAACCCACTTACTCTAGGTAGCATCAGTGGCATGATGAGTAAAAGGAACTTTACCCTTGAACATCTGGCGCAGCACTGGTAATCAAGGCACCAGGAGGATCTGCGCTTCAGTACTGATCACTTCTGAAGCAGCTCTAACTCCTTCATATGCTGCCAAAATCTATTTCTCAGTTGGGGTACAGTTGGCCTTGGAGACTTTGTATCCTCAATTCCAGAATCCTAGAGGTTGACCTCAAGTCTCCTCTGATGCTTTCTGCCATAGGCTCTGGGTAAGGCCATTGTCTCTGGCTGCAGTACAGAGCACATTTTTTAACATTCTGTCCTGTTCAGACTGGTCCAAGGGCTACTGCATGCACAATGTCTTGTTTAATTTTCTCAAATGCTTGTTACTGCTCAGGACTCCATGTAAAATATTTTTTTTTCCAAGTCACTTCATAGAGAGGTTTAACAATCTGACTATAACCTGGAATACGCATTTTCCAGAAACACACAACACCTAAAAAGGTTTGTGTTTCCATTTTGTTAGTTGATGGTGACAAAGCTGATGGTGATGTGGTGGCACTCATCTTGCTACATAATTCCCAAGAACTGGATGTCTCATGCAGATGCCTTAACCTTACCTCTTTTTACATCAAAACCGACCATCAGAAGAATATTGATTATTTTCTTACCTTTCTTGAATACCAGTTAAACTAGTAGACTGGGTCAGGGCAACTTCAGATGCACAGGTAAAAGCAGAATTCACCCTGTGTTAAAATCAAAACAATTATTTTCTCCTTAAAATTTTAATGAGAAAAAAATGAACAAAAGATTACTTAATTTCAGCTATATCTAAAATGAGATGTGAAATATGAATCAAAACATTCAACCTCTTTATTCATCCATCATTTCTATATTCTATAGTAAAAAAATAAAATTGTAGATTTGCAATGATTTAGACATAACTACTAATGTTTTAGTTCTTACCTTGTAGTTTAAGAACTCAAATTCTAGCATATCAGATCTAGAACATCAGTTTTTACAGTCCTGAGGAGCAAAGTAGAGCAGAGAAGAACAGAGAGAAGGTGAAAAGGTAAAAAAAAAAAAAAAAAAAAAAAAAAAAAAAAAACAAACAAACAAACAAAAAAAATACTTTATTTCACAGGTTTAGCTCTCAGAAGATTTTGAAAGTCAGGTCCCTTTAGTAATCAAACCGCACTACGGTGGGGTTCTGAAAGTGTGGGAGTATCTGCTGCTTAGCATATGAGAGAAACAACTACTATACTAGTAAATTCATTGATATAATTATAGAAAAAATACTATGGAGAAGAAACTTCTAGAACAGATTTAAGGTTGAGGTTTACAAACTGGCAACTCAGAGGAGAGTCTTGAAATAGCCATCAAAGAAATGCTCATAAAACTGAACACATCATTAGTTACCCACTGACAGGACCACTGATAATCTTGAAAGCTGCTGTTGCAAAAGCAAATCAAAGTGAACTCCTTTAAATCTAACAGCTATGTGAGCTGTCATCTCTGACTTGCAGGTAAATCTTCAATTTTTTTCTCCATTAACATAGAGAAAAACTTTCTATTAATATGAAGATCCAAATTCCAGTCAAGTCTGACAAAACACAGTATTATCTGACAATACTGCAGTAGAAAGATAAAGGTTTGGAGAATGCTTTAATGAAGGAAATAGAAAAAATGACTGCTTTTCTTTTAATGTTCTTTTCTTTTAATTTTGACAAAATTTATTTCACTTTATTGAATGATATTTTTAGCTGTTCATTAATTTTATTTGCAGACATATTTAACAGATAACAGAGTACCAAAATTGATTTCAATGTTTCCACTGAATACATGGAATTCAGGTTTTTTTATTCCAGATTCATGACTTTGAATTGGAAGGTGCTGGATGCCAGAGCACTTTCAGTTTTCACACAGAATGCAAAGCCTTTGATACACCATAGAGTACTTGAAAGTTCAGGATCTGGAAGGCATCCAAAATGATCTGAATTATGCATTTCAGGGGTTTTATTAGAGCAAGAAGGACAAAGAGACAGCAGAGTAGGAAAACCAAGAATGACAGAGTCTCATGGAGATTGCTGAGGGCTGACAACACAACCCCTGGCTTGAATTCAGATCATTTACTAAGAAAGGCAAGAGACCACTGCTCTTCCAGTGAAGGGGTGTTGCTTAAGGTAAGCTCAGATATTGATTTCAGTTGGAAAATCCTGCTATGCTTCAGAAGAAAACTAACAAAATAGCAGTCATAAATTTGTGTATCCCCTAGTTCCATAGGTGACCAAAATTTAATGCGTTAGAGAAAAAATTTTTCTAGTTAGTTGTGAATTAAAGTGGGGAGGGGAAAAAACCCAACAAAATTACAAACAAAACTCTCTTCCTTTTTTTTTTTTTTTTTTTACAGAAAAAGAATCCTCCAAAGGGTGAGATTAAATTGTACATGTGTTACCAATAAAGACTACCTTGGATACTTAGCAAGGAGCTTCATCCTCTCTGTCACTGTGAGTTACGAACAGCAGAATGTTATTTATTCTTCTCCTCCTCTCTCTGAATTCCATTCTCTCTGTGAATGGACTTTGAGTACTTCATCCACTGCTAGGGTCTGTGGAAAGAAATTCTATTATGAAAGTTAAATCAATTACCTCTAGTTAAACAGGGCTCTCTGCTAATGTCAGATCGTTGTTTTCTTTTAACTCAATCACAAGTATGGAAGATGGGGAAGGAAGCTCAGTTGAGAAGCATTTACAAACATTCACAAAAGATGTTATCATCTCCATTGTGATATTCACGCACAACACTCAGTAGCTAAAACTGTCATTGAATTGCCTTGAAATTCTCTGTTTGGACTAGTTCTCCCATAATGCTGTCATTCTATTTTCCTTAGAATTTATCAGTGGGAAAGTATTCAATTCCATTTCAGATTGACTTTACTAACAATTCAATACATACCTAGGACACTGCTTCTCAAAAGAAGAAATGAGACTATAAGGAGGCAATACAAGCACAGCACATAACAGGACAAGAACTAACGTTAGATGACATTTCCAAACTGGAAAAACATCAGAAAATTATTTGGACAAGACTAGAATGAAAGTGAGGGAGGAGAAAAGGCAGTAAGTGGGATGAACATTCACAAGCTTGTGACATAAAATCAGAGCTACTGTGACAGGAGGGCAGAGATCAACATCACACCCTAACCCTTGAATAAGACACATCTGTATTCTGGAGTTTTTCAGATCATTGTTACAAATCTGTTGCTCATTCATCATCAGAAAGACGAATGAAAAACTGCCTACTAGAAGCTTGGAAACTCCCTGAGGCCTTTCTGTTCTTTCTGCAGGTGAAAAAAAAAAAAAATAAAAAAAAAAATGGGCAGATCTTCAGTTAAGTTTGAGAGTGGAGACTAGTTCACAGTATCTTCCACTCTCAGAAGCACTTCCAGCAATATCCTCCAGCTTACCTTAGTAGAAGTGGAATGGGTTCGTGCGTTGAAGCACTCTTAGGCATTTTTACATTGTCATAGCTATTCGAATAGACTACAGACCATTTCTACAGAGAAAATAGCTTTGAGAAAAGGAGTCAACTGAGATCCAAAATCCTTGGTCGATGCCTCTTTCTGTGTGTTGGGGGAAAGGATAACTTCTGCATGAAAATAAATGTATTGTGAAGGTATGAGCACTTGAGACTTTCTGATTTGTCCCTTTGCCCCCTATGGCAGTTCAGCATACACACTTACTCTGCACTATTTCAATTGCTTATACTAAGTGGTTTCACAGTTCATGGCTAACGCTTGCTTCACGCAGCCCTGTAGCTATAAAGTTGATAAAAGTTACTTCAGTATTTCTTATCAGGACTTGCTTTTCTTTATAATATGCTATGTTCAGCATTATCTGTGGGGTGTTCCATTTTTCTTTTTTCTAATTTTAAGTCTATATAAGATGATACTGGAGTGAATGTGTTCTATTTCCTTGTCCTATGTAATCTGGGAGGGAAAACACCACCTCAAGTTTTCAAAACATTTTTCCCCTATGTTTTTTTCCTCATTCTTGAGTTCTCTCTTAGTTTTATTTATTTGCCCTTTTTGTTTCCTCTTTTTCAATTTTCTTCTGCCCTTCTCACAATTTTCTTTCTAATTATTTCTAAAATGTCAACAGTTGCCTTCTGAAATTAATTGGTCTCCCACTGTTTCATTGCTTTCCTGTTCTACATTTACAAGATTCTTATTTTCACTTTCTCACTATTGCTTTGTCCTGTGGGACAAGTAGCTTATTTGCTATGGCACTTTTTCTTCAAGGCTTGGGGCTCTTTGGTTCAATTTGTGTTATGATACCATAGAGCTCAATTGGCTCAATTTGATATTACTTTCTGAAGAGCAGAGAATGCTGAATGTGCTTCCTGTCGTTGCCTTCAAAGCATAATAATAGTGTCAGGAGTCTGGACTTTACAAGACCAGAGAACTCCAGTTTGACAGAAGTCAGGGGTCAGACTTCTTTTCTGAAAGGTTCAAAAGAAATAGGTTTATTTTAATTTAAATGTACATGCTGATGTACAAAGACTCCTTAAGAAAATCTGGTAACTCACTTTCCTGAATATGCAGGGATTGGTCTCTTCAGAAAATTCTTTCCATTAACACCATTTCATTCTTTCCACTACACTTCTTACACTGTAAGTGCATATACCTGGAAGTCTTCAGGAGGTGGCATATACGGAAACAGTGACATTCTAAAAGCAAACCAAACACAACAATCCAAAAAATAGTGAACCAGTAACCAGAGGACTGTGTTTTTACAGATGTAATATAGGTGAGGTGGAAGGGTGACAATCAAACAGCAGCATTGTAAAATGCACTTCCTGGGTAGGTTTTCCTTTTCCCTTAAAACTACTTCATTACTCCTTTTACATACACATTTACATAAAAGTTTAGTCAACCAACCTAATAGCAATATTTGGGGTCCTTATTTTTGTATGGATGCTGTAGACTGAAACTGTTGTATAGATGGTTCCAGGTGAAGCTGAGAAGTCTAAAAATCATAGAATCTTAAAACTGTCTAGGTTGGAAGGGTTCTGTAAGGTTGTCTAGTCCAACTGCCAACCTAACTCTGATAAAAAATGTCACTAATCCATGCCTCTAAGCAGTATGTCAAGCCGTCTTTTAAATACATCCAAGGATGATGCCTTAACCACTTCCCTGGATAGCCCATTCCAATGTCTAATAACCCTCTTAATGTAAAGATTTTTCCTAATATTCAATCTGAACCTCCCCTGGAGCAATTTATGGCCATTTCCTCTTGGAAACAACTTGGGAGAAGAGACTGAACCCTGCCCCTCTACAACTTTTTTTCAGGTAGTTATAGAGAGCAAAAAAATGCTACAAACCACACAGAATCTAATCTTCCATTTCAGTGGAGTTATCTATCTGTATATTACATGCATGAGCATCTGTAAGACTTGTCGTACAACTGCGGTCTGAACATTTTCTAGTTTAGGCTATGTTAAAACCTCAAGACTGTACAGAGTGTTTACCAGGTCTCAGTTCAGCTGTGTGCATTTCAAAAAAAAAAGAAGTGGATGCATCACTCTCCAGTGACAGGCTGTAATACTGGAAGTGCTGGCCACAAAGAGCCCGCAGAGCATGCTCACCCTGTCTTCTGTTGAAGTGTCCACGGTTGTAGCATGTGCTACAAAGCGTACCTTCTCTGCTGATGAGAGTTGGTGTGGAATATCCTATAACCATAGCACCCCAGGGTGCAGTGCACATGGGTGGTGTGGCACGCCCATCCCACAGTGTAGTGTGAGTAGGTCAGCACTTCCCAGCCTGGCACATCTGCAGGTGATTCCAAATGGATTTCTCTGTAACATTTAGTCTGCTCTAAATGGATATACACTGCATTGTAATTTGCATATAAACAAAACACCAGATTTCTAAAGGAACTGGACTGATCCTATTACATTTATATGAATTGTACTTACTAAATATTGTTTCTTGATATTTTGCAGAATGTTAAATACAGCTATAATTGCTGATTCAAAATCTAATTTTATGCTTGAATTAAGCTACTGCACAACTTTATTTGTAAGGCAGTCATGTTAATTTGGGAAACTTATACACTGACATTTGTTATATACTTTTACAAGGGTTTCCAGCAATGAAGTCAGAAAGGTAACTTGTTACCAGAGAAAAGCTATTTTATTTTCATTAACATCTTTCACATTTTTCACATCCTTTTACAATAAGAATCTCATTTAAAATTATTGATTATTCTGTCCAAAGAAAATTCCAGGATGGATTTGTGTATTACTGCTATTGCCTTTTCTGAATGGTTTGATGCATGATTATCTGAGCTCACATTTTTGGAGGAGTCTTCTTAAGAGATCTCTATCTAATAAATCAATACAATACTCTCAGACTTCAAATTATGAATCTTTGGAAACATAAAACTTCACCTACTTAAAACCATACAATCACATTTAGAGTAAGAATTGATAATTTTGTGCCTTGGATATGTCAAATTAATTACTAAGAATACCATTTTTTTTTTCTTCACTAATAAACTAACAATGGAGAACTACAATAATGCTTAAAGGTGCTATTATAGAATGCTAATGAGATTTACTCTTAAAAAGGGTGGGAGCTCAGTGTCCAGAAAAGAGTAGGTATCCCTGGAATAGAACAAAGGTGTCTCTTCACCTATAACGCTGTTTGATTTTCAAAGAAAACGTGATACTCAAAAAGCTAAGATCATAACTTTCAAATCAGGAACTTAAATATATATTTAGACCCAGAGCCAACCCTCAAAATTAGTGAGAGTTCTAAGGTTCTATATTAAGTCCACAACTGGATGCCCCTCCTTTAGTTTTGTTGAGTTAGATGCTGAGATCAGAATGCAAGTTTTATAGAATTGTTCAGAAGTCAGATGGTAGAAAATATCTCTTCATTTTTATATGACTATATCTAACATTTTAAAGAGATGTGCTTTATGATTCTAGCTGAGCTGTGGAAGTCCCAAATTTTAGGTGAATGTGTAAGAATCCATGTCTACTAAAGACCATTAGGATTCATCATAGAACAAGTATAGGGAAGCACTGGGTTCTATTTTAATCAGGAAAATATTCTGGCCTGCAGTACAACTCAATGAAACGGAAAAATCACTTGCTGACCAAAAGGTCAACACATCCAAACCACCCATGTTCATGCAGTAGAGAGATCTAGGTCCATAACATTGGGAGACATTGACTTTGTCTTCAGGGATGTTTTCCAAATGTACAGAATTAGTGAAAATTTTAAGGTGTTCGAGAACTACAGCCTGTAATGGGAAAGAACAGAAAGGGCAAAGAAAACATTTGTTCAGGTTAACCCACAACAGGAACAAAAGCATTTCCTTGGACAAAATGCCTTAGCAGTTTATATAAACAGAAGAGGGGTTCTCTGATATAAATGATTTTATGATTATAAACTAGAGCCAAGATTTCAGATGGGGTCTATTACTGAAATAAAATCCTCAACAACTCAATAAAGTAGAAAAATTGGTAGATTTCTGAAGCAATTAAGCAATAAGATGTGGAAACGTGCAGTAAGTTAACTGTTTGATGGCACAACCTTTCATTGCACACATTGCAGTAATACAGGTATTTAAAATCTGAACTGAGTAATATCAGAGTGTTAATCTTTTTGAACAGATTATTTCAAAATCTTTTCAGTAACAATTGACCCAAATATCCTTTCCTAAGCTTGTATCATTACTTAAAACTTTAACATTGCGTCATTTTTTCTTCATCATCATTGCATCTCTTCTTACATTTTCATATGTACTTGAAAAGTATTTGGAACCTAAAAAAATGGCACATAAATATTTATCAGTGATTTAAGGAAAAGACAACTGTATTCTATTCACTTTGATATCCTGTGGAACAAAGGTCACAGATCTTCACTGTTAGAAAAATACATATTGGTGATATAAGTACCAGACAATATGAGTTTATTATGATGTGACATAGAAGACTTCGGAAGAATCAAAGAATATTATATTAGCATGTGATGTATATTGTGGGCACAAAGATTTTTCAAAGTTATTAATGCACAGTTGACCTCTACCAAGGTCATAATTAGTGGTAATTAACGTAAATCTTGTTAACCAGAAGAAGTCTTGTGATAGTTTTGTCCCTAGGAAAAATAACTACCTATACCCACAGGTATAAGGCCTGACTTGTAGCAAAGGTAAAGGATATAGAGAGGCAACTCTAATCTCAGATCACAGGATAAACTCATACCATTCTGGAACTAACATGAGGAAAGAACATAGTGAAACCCATTGACTAACCAGCATCTGCATTAAGGATCTGATTGGGATGATGGAATAAACCATACCTAATTTATCCTAGCAGGCTTTGAGACAAAAGAAGTCTGCTGGACTAGAACTGTAATATAGTTCATACACCTGCTGAGCATAATCACAGTGAGTTACAAATGGATTAAGGACCAAATCAGTGGTCTGAAGGGAAATGAACATAATGTCTCACTTGAAAAAGATTACCAACAGCTTGACATTCAGTATTTGTTCCAAGAAAGCCTGAATGATCACTGGTATCATTAATCTGATAGCTATGGCATAAATATATTATGGCATTGTGTAAAACAACAAACATACGTTAGATAATGAGAGAACTGTTGGAAGGTTATTTGGATACTAGAAAAGTATTTTTCCCAGAACGTATTTTCACTTGAGTATATTCCTATGACATTATAATAATGAGTCGGATTTTGCCACAAAATTCAAATTAGATCTTCTTTATATAATTTGCTAAGTCAGATTCTAGGTATTAGTTTTCACCAACCACCAGGCAGAATTAATGCATTATGACAAATGAAACAAATACTATACTCAGAGTTCTCTAAAACTAACTATGGAAAAAACACAGGGATTGCTGCATCAGTGCACTGGTATGTTTGTATTCTGGTGGTGGGTAGGTTGGGTGTGTGTGTGTGTGTGTGTGTTTTTTTTTTACTATTATTATTATTTTACCTCCGCCTCCACAACCCATTTTGGATGAGGCAAGCAAATGAGCACTCCTTGCAGGAGGACTGAGTTCAGGACTGTCACAAAACACTGGAAGTCAGCATGATAATGAGCCAATTTGTGTGGAAATGAACTCATTAGAGCTAATGTTTTGCTGACTCCCAACTGATTCATGAACTCCTTAACAAAATTCAAAACAGAAAAGGGGAGGGGAAGTTCATGAATTTTGGAAGTGCTGAGTGCAGAAACAAACATGTCTCTTCCTCATTCATATTCCAAATTCAGTGATCTATCCTGTGCTCTGATAATCCAGTCTCAGAATAGTCTCTGGGAACATTAGTTTTTACAGGAGATGTACTATCTGAATCACAGAAATTCCCATTAGGTGGAAAAGAAAGTTTCTAATTTTTAATTCTTCCTAACAAAACACTTCAAATAAATAAGCTTTCCAACCTGAAGAAAATAGGACTTTTATGTAAGAAATCTCAAGAACTATTATGCAAGATATTGATTCTCATATAATACTTCAGATATATGTATGAATCTGTCCTTCATGCTAATGATGTTTTTACCAAGGCCATTTCCTGGTAGGGTTTATCAAAACCACAAGTAATTTCTACACCCAATGCACATATTTCCAAGTCACCAAACTTTTTTCTTTTAAACAAACCCACAAAAAACAGGGAACAGCTGAACTTTGTAACAAAAGTAATATGTGAGCTTCGTTATCTCAGAGGAGTACTGAGGTTTTATCACTGAGCTGCAAAAAGTTTAGAAAACTTCTACTGCAAAGCATATTGGAAGAGCAGGAGTTCACAAGTTATGTGGAGTTCAGATAAACATCTCAGCTCTTAACTCAGAAAGATTAGGCTACAAATCTTCTCCTAGTGTGTTTGAATAAGGAAGTACAGAAGTGCATCACATAAAGTTACAACTATTTAATGATTAGAATTCTTTTTTTTTTAAGAATTATGGAGAGAAAGTTGTGCTGAGTTTATTTTTAAAGACTGGTATTTATTAGATTAAGTTATAATGATACAGGACCTAATTAGCAATTCATAATTTATAATTATTTTATCCACTTTGATCCATCTTTAAAAGGTCTAATTACCTTAATTAATATTTTAGGAAAACATTAATCTGATGATAGAAATTACTTCAGTCAAAGTTATTGTTATATTGTTATATTACAATGGTCTTTACAATGGTATTTCTTTGCTATCAGGCTACCTGTCTAGCAAGAAACAGAGACAAACTAATTTAACAATAATATACATCTTATTTCCTAACAAATAATCATAATTTATATTAATTTTATGATGATTTTCTCGGTGACAGCTGTTCAGTGGTATCACTCTTTATACAATCTTCTCAATTTTTATTGTTTTTTTTTTTCCACTTTTTTTTTTTTAATTTTATTTTATTAAATTGAAACACCTTGAGTGGATCAAAAGGCTTTGGCTTCATATCTGAAGTAGGATATGTAGGAACATGATCACCTCCTAGACTAATACCTAGCATTACCTCACAATCCTTTATCTTTTTGCTAAGGTAAAATGTCACAACTTATATTCCTTTCCAACTAAGTTTAGAAAATCCAAAATTTCCAATTTGCTGATGGTCTGAATGAAGGTCAAACAGTGTAGTTAAGTTAATGGCAGTGATATAATTATGCATAATTTCATGCATTTTTTTCTGTGATATCTTCAGGCTAGTTTTTAATGACTGGTACAACACTGAGCTGTTGAGGTGCTGAAAAGTAACCCTAGAAAATATTTTGGCCCCACAACACACCTCAGAGATAACTAAGCTGAATTTAATCAAGTAGTACTACAAACTGGATAAAGGAGCACATCCACAGCTCCATAAAAGATGTTGCTTTCATTACCAAAAGAAATTAATTTTAATCCAGTGGAGATAACTCTACTCTGCCACACTTTATTTATATACCTGAGAGGTATTTGAATCAGGCTTATCCCACTTCTTCCTCCTTGCTCTGGAACTGTAACCAAATGGCAACTACACACTGAGCCCATGGCCAGCTCCCAAGATCCCTGTTCTTAAGCGACAGCAGATCCAACAACAAGCAGGTTGCAAAACACATTAATTGTATTGATGATTTATAAAACATCCTTGCCTCTGGACCTCCAAAGACTTCTTCCTGACACTTGGGTTTTCCAATCCATTGCATCACAAGATGTAAGATGATGAACAGAAGGAAAAGACGTAGTTAGAAGTGTGTTGCTGCAGACAGAACAGCGAGCGTAGTTTGCATCCTGTTCTTTGCCCATCTCCCTTTGCGAGAAGAGGGAGTTTTTGGAAACAGCAACAATGTGATAATTTTGGCAACAAAAGTCTCCCAGAGTAGAGTCATGGCATAGGGTCACTTGCATGCAGAAAGAAGTTTACCTGTGAGCAAATTACCATCAAGAAACAATATTTTCCATAAAGAAATTCTAATTCTAATTCTCGCTGCCAATATCAGATGAATATCTGACCACATACTTTATTCACTCAGCAACAGTCAGCTAATGATCAGTACCTTTAGGTTATTTCTTCAAATACTATGTATATTCTGCCTGCCATTCAGCCTTCGCAGCACAGAGTGGGTGAAAAGAGGTTAGACTTCATTTCTGGGACCCTCTGAAGACTACTGTATTTCAACAGAGACTTATCTCCACATAGAACAGTTGATCTACAGAAGCATATTTTGCACAGATGGAATGTATTATAATACAAAATGTTATTTCAGTGAACAGTTTCTCCCTTGTGAAGAGAAATATGTTACATATAAGCTTCAAAAACACATGCTTTAGCAGCAGAGCAGATATAGAAGTTTATGCTGGTGGATAAAAGAACTATAATCTTGTTAGGACAAGTTATATCATAGATGGGATTTCTTTGAGTATTTATTTATAATCTTTATAAATCACCTGAGCAGACAATTCAACTTTGAAAAGCTTAAACTTGCTGAGAAAACAAAACTGCATATAATGAAAAAGTAGAACCAAGAGTTATGTAAGCATAACTCTTATTTCTCCCACTATAGAAGGAGGAAAAATTGGATTATGTGCACAAACTGACTAATGTCATATTAAAACAGTATTGAGACAGCTACAAAAAGAAAAGCATTGATTGTTTAAAAAGAAAAAAAAATAATTGGGGTAAGGTTAAAGCAAAAGCACTATGTGCTATGCATGACCATTCTGTCCTGTAACTTCATTATGAAACACTGAAGTACTGACACAACTCATTCAGAGGACCCTAATAAAGATTTTCAATGTCTGAAAGCAAAAGAATCTTTTGGACAAAAACAGTTTCTGAGGTTAAAACCTGGATGGTTTTAAGCATTGTTTTGAGTTTTTTATGTAGTTCAGTATCAACAATGTGTAGACCAAATGTTCCTTTGTCTTTTCCTCACTCTACACCCTCCCCAAAGCTGGTGGTGAATCAAATTCTCTGCTTTCTAAGTATGTATGCATATGGCTCTGCCTCAGGCTCCAGCCTCCTAATGACAGTGCATAGAAAAGTCTTCAAGTCAGTAAAGCTTTAGTTAGCTTCATCTGCCGACCTGCAGACATTTTCAGGGTATATTCCAAAGCCTGTTATGTGAAAAAAAAAAAGGAGAACGCAATGCATAACAGTATGATGCAGATGTACCACAACCTTGTGACTCAAATCATGTTGGGAAGGAGGTTTAAAATAATTTTGGTGACTACCACTAACATATAAAAGTTAGACCAAACTGAACAGCTGGAACAATATTGTCTCTGTTCTTTTTATGTACCAGCAAAGGACAAACATCTATAACAAGCCTGTCAGTCTGTCTGACACAAAGTAAAGCATTGTCAAAAGAAAAATCCTAAGGAAAAAAAACAAAACAACAACTTCAGATTCACTAAGCAAATAACTATTTTTATCTTAAACCATTTTTCTACATAGATTTAAAATCATTCAGATACTGTTTCTTTTTTAAATACTTTGTGTTCTTCTGAATCAAATATAAAATTATATAACCAAGTTACTTAAAAAATAGAAAGAATCACACAAGCCCCACCTCTGTCTCTAGTGTTTTCAGAAATGCAGGGGTAAAGTTAGATTTTTAAGATACCAGAAATTGACTATCCATCCACGTACCACATGGCCTTCTGAAAACAGTGTATATTGCCAGTGATTTGACTGGGAAAAAACCCACCTCACCACCCTTTACTGAAACATAAACAATTTTGTATCCACTTAGAAAGGTCTCTCACATGGTCTCTTTGTCAAAGCAGCTATTTTCTTTGCCTTGCATCTAATTAATTTAAACTTGGTATATATAGATCTTGAATAACAGCCCTTAACACATTTTGAAACTATATATAATGGACAACCATACTGCTTCTCTAAGGATTTTTTTTTTCTACAGAGAAGATTATTTGCAGCAATCTAGGGTGTAAATTTACAGCACAGCCATCACTTCTTATGAACTTCACCTGCAAACACTCAGTGCTCCTTAGCTATGGGGTATTATATGATACTTTGCAGGTGGAGTAAATGGCCTCACCAGAAAGAAAGTAGCAGAATTTTTCAGACTGTCAGTATTGAGAACACTGTAAATTTATGCTCTAATTTATCTTCATTAATTTTCACTAACTTGTCTGCATAGGCAAACCTTAATATTTCAAGTCAATGGAAAATACAAAATATTTTATGGTGGTCACTGTTTTCACATTGATTACACTGTGTAAATACACTGAGGTTGATTTTCCTTCCCTCACAAAGAAAACTGAACAGACTGTTTCAGAGTTTCCCTGAAAGTGTGATGTTGCTCTTTCTTATGAATGCACAAACATTTCAATCTACTTTGAATTGTAGTCAGGTAGCAAGTGAAGAGGAGGTATGAATCACAGGCACAGAGGAGCCAGTTAAAAGTGGGAGGTGAATAGTTCAACAAAATGTGACTCTTCTCAAAATCTACTTTTTATTACCAAATATTTCTGAGTCCCAAATCTTAACTGAAACCACCAGATCTGAAGAAATCTGTTGTGTGTGAGTACTTCCACAGAGGAAAACAAAGTTACTTCAATGCAAACCATTTGACACTCCCTCATGACATCCTAGTCTCCAAATCGGAAAGTCATGGGTTCAATGGATGGTCCACTCGTTGGGTAAGGAACTGGCTGGATGGCCGCAATCAAAGGGTTGTGGTCAACAGTTCAATGGCCAAGTGGTGGCTGGTCCCACAAGGGTCAGTACTGGGACCTGTGCTATTTAACATCTTTGTCAGAAACATGGACAGTGGGATAGAATGCACCCTCAGCAAGTTTGCTGATGACACCAAGTTTGGTGGTACAGTCAACATGCTGGAGGGAAGGGATGTCATCCAGAGGGACATGGACAGGCTTGGGCTAATGCAAATGGCATGAAGTTCAACCAAGCCAAGTGCAGGGTCCTGCACCTGGAATGTGGCAATCCCAGGCACAAATCCAGGTTGGGCAGAGAATGGCTGGAGAGCAGCCCTGAGGAGAAGGACTTGGGAGTGCTCATGGATGAGAAGCTCAGCATGAGCCGGCAGTGTGCGCTGGCAGCCCAGAAAGCCAACCGTATCCTGGGCTGCATCAAAAGAAGAGTGACCAGCAGGTCACGGGAGGTGATTCTGCCCCTCCACTTTGTGCTTGTGAGGCCCCACCTGGAGTACTGTGTCCAGCTCTGGAGTCCTCAACTTAGAATGGACATAAAACTGTTGGAATGGGTCCAGTGGAGGGCCACAAAGATGATTAGATGGTTGGAGTACCTCTCCTATGAGGACAGGCTGAGAGAGCTGGGGCTGTTCAGCTTGGAGAAGAGAAGGCTCCGGAGAGACCTTATAGCAGCTTTCCAGTATCTGAAGGGAGCCTACAGGAGAGCAGGAGAGGGACTCTTTGTTGGGAAGCATAGTGATAGGACAAGGGGTAATGGTTTTAAACTGGAAGAGGGCATATTTAGATTGAATATTAGGAAGAAATTCTTTCCTGTGAGGGTGGTGAGGCACTGGAACAGGTTGCCCAGAGAAGTTGTGGATGCCCTACCCCTGGAGGTGTTTAAGGGCAGGCTAGATGGGGTTTTGAGCAACCTGGTCTAGTGGGAGGTGTCCCTGCTCATGGCAAGGGCATTAGAACTCAATGATCTTTGAGGTCCCTTACAATTCTAAACATTCTATGATTCAAATAAGTAATTGATGAGATGTCCTTGGGAACACAAAGCCTGGAGTATAAACTGGAAGAAGAGGTACAGACTGCTGTGGGTAGTATCCCAGCCTAAGCAGTAGCTAATTTTTTTACTATGAGGGTGGTGAAACACAGGAACAGGTTGACCAGAGAGGTGGTAGATGCCCCATCCCTTGAAAGTCAGTTTGGATGAGGCTCTGAGCAACCTGATCTAGTTAAAGACAACCTGCTTATTGCAGTGAGGTTGGACTAGATGACTTTTAAAAGTCCCTTTTAACCCAAAGTATTCTCTGATTCTATGATTTACAGGTTACCAAGCCAATTCATTCACTTCTGAGCCTGATTCTGGATCTTCCTAAGCACAGCTGGATGCCCAGCAGCATACCCAGGTACAGGTAGGTACAGCACAGTTATCTAGTGGCCCACGTTGACACTGCAGGGAAGTACCAGATCTACTGTGCACATCCAAATCAATGACATTGTATGCATAGTCCTGACAGAAAGGTCAGACTGGAGGGCATGACAGCTGCTTCCCAAATGGAGAGGTTCAGAGACATGATAGTCTGGGGATAGACTGGGGACTAGCAGGACCTACAAGCAATAATGGGTTCAGATCCCTTTTTTATAGGAATCTTACAACTGTAATTGCTAGGTTGATTCCTCCTCCTTCTGGTTCATCTCACTGGACCCTGTATGCTAGGTAATAGTCGAGCTATTCTCCTTGTCTTTGAGTACTGAGTATTTCTATATATCTTATTTTAAATTAAAATAATATCTTTGTTTTGCTACACTTTTCCAACATTAACTCATCTGTACAATTCCAGATAAAGCCAGTAAAAAGTACACTCTGCCACTGCACTCTTGAGGGTTGAGCTTAAAGAGAATTTACAAGTATTTCCCATTACTGTCTCTTTCTGTTATATACAGAAGAAACAGTAATCTTGGAGGCATAAAAAAGCAGAAAATTGCAGCAGTAATACATGCAATGCAAGAGACCCAGTAAGAGAAAGGGAGCTTTCTTATAATTCTTATTCCTTGCATCAGGAAGTATTTGTGTACTGGTATAAAAAGCAGTTGATTGTCTTTGCAGATGAATTCTTTTACAATCTTTTAAAACTTTTCGGTATGTTTGATTTTGGGATTGGGAAGCTGACAAGCTACTTTTTTTTTTTTTCTACGTTTATAAATAGGAGGTACTATTTACTTTAAAAAATGAACCTTCTTCCTCTTAAATAAATATTATTCCCATTACTCAGGCTTGTTGTGCCATTTGAAACACTAATTAGCTGCTAAATGCAGTAGCAGAAAATATATTCCATTGAGAAAAAATGATGTTAACATAAAACATAACCATTAATGACATTACAGGAAGTTTATTTTCTCTGTTATGTTGAAGTCCATATATGGCAATATTAATAAAAACATTTAATAGAAACACCTTTTGTAGCAGCCACAGATGTGCTTTTTTCTTTTAAAGGGGATTATAGATCTTTAATAAAATTTATATATTTACCTTTAAAGAGTATGATAATTCTGGATCTTTGCTTAAAAAAGACTCTACAAACAAAACAAAACAAAAGCTATTGATAAAGAAGATGTCAAGAATCCGGACCTCAGAATCTGGTCTTTTGACTAACACAATTTTCTTTCATCCATATCTGGTGATTCCTATACCACAACTAGAAGTAATATTTTCTGCAAAAATTTGCTTAAGAATTTTCCTAACTTCCTTATATCCCTATATGTATCCAGGGATGCTAATAGAAAAAAAAAACAAAAAAAAAAAAACAACCAAACCAAGCCAAAACAAAACAAAAAAACCAAAAACCAACCAACCAACCAACCAAACAAAAAAACACAACAAAACAACAAACCAAACCAAACAAGCAAAACCCCCAAAATAATTCTTTTTATTGTGTCTTTCACCTCTCTATAAATTCATTTCCCTATTACAGAACGATGCCTGCTATTACCCCCAGATTTATTTCTCTGTAGAAAAACAAGAAAAAAGGTAGAGGGGAAGAGGGAAATAAACATCCAGTTATAACTGAATCTATAGATCTCCTTCCTTCCTTCAGGAGTGTTCAGCTGTCTGAAGTTTATCACAGTGGCCACTGATCAAACGTCAGCAGGCTCCTTAAGTAATAGTTAAGGATTAAACAGAAAATCTAATTCACATCCTTCTTTCGGATTTTGATACCTAAGCTTGATATCATTCTTCATCAAGATCCCTTTTAAAGAGCTATAATCCTCATAGATTATACTCCCATTTGAGCTCAGTTTTCCTTTTGAAATATTTTGCTTAGAACTAGTACACCCAATGTGCAAAATTCTACACACTGAGAAAATACTTTTGTTTTCAAACTATGTTTATTAGTTCCACTTCTGTGAGGCACTGAGAAACACTTTCCCCCTAGCTAAATGAGCCATGAAGAAGCTAGGTCCTTCAGGGACTTTGATCTCATTATATTTTGTATTTCTGAGTCATAATTTACTTCTTGAAATCACTTACTGCTATTATTAAATCAGTTTAGATTTTGCTCTGAAATGATGTCACTACCAATAATGAAATATAGGCTGGTTTTAGTTTTAATTTACAAAAAGGAAATGTAAATGAACAGTATTCTTCTCCTCTCTCTACATGTTCTACAAAAGTAAATAACCTAAACAAGACCAAAAGCAAGAAGCATTTAAAAAACCACTGTGTTTTGATTTTTTTAAAGTAATCCTAATAAAGAAAGTAAATTTCAACTGTGGCAAAAAAAAGTACCTTCTTATTGTACAAAGCTAGTTACAGTCTGCTTTTGAATTGCTTTAGCAAAAAAAGCAACTGATAATGTGTGATTTCCACAAAAAACCTCAAAACCTATCCATGACTAATTTGTTCTGTGAAACATTACAGTCAAATTCCAGACTGAATCATGACCATTATGTGTTTCTTCATTTTTTATGGAACAGTAGAGATCTATATAAGGATAAAGAGGGAAAAAAAACACCCAAACACCTCTCGGTAATGAAAATTTTTGTGTATGGGTTATGGCAGAGCTCAGTTAAAGCCATGTGCAAGCTTACTGCAGGAAGAATGGGTCAGAGGGTGACAGCCTCCAGACACTCTGCTGTGTGCCCACATTGTTGTGTGTGCACTCAGAATTCACAGGAGGTGATAAGATTATAAATCTGAATCCTCCTCCCAAAATAAAGATTTTAGCCTTTTTATTCTCAACACTGGTGTTTCTTCAAATGCTCCATAAATCATAAAATGTATTATTTTAAGCACAGCTAAGGGTTACACAGTTCTGCATCTGAATTCACCTGAACAAATTTCATATCCATTAAAATAACAATTGTAAAAGTCATTATTTCTGATTATCAGTAGTGTTACTTGAATAGCAGCTATTTAGTGCTAAGACATGAAATCATAGCTTTAACTTCTTTTTGCTTCTCTAATTTGAAATTAATCTTATAAGTTTTATGCCTGTATTTCTAATACATAAAGAAGTACAACTTAGTGTATAAAACATCCATTATACATTTTGAGATAGGAGCAATCTTTTGTAAAATATGGGTATTGGCAGGGAGATGACATGAACATCCCTATAACAGGAATTTTCACGGAACTACCTACATTTTCCTAAACTACTTACACTTGAAAAGTTAAGATGAATTAATTTATAAATTAGGTGTCTTATAAATCATTTTAGAATTCAAGAAGAGATATTTAAATGTTGCCCGTGTCCATTCTAGAGACCAGTGTATTAGTTTATTAGTTCCAGTAGATTTTGTATCAATTCCTAAACCACTCTAAACACTCAGAAATTCAGATTTTATCCCTATGGTTCCCTTAACAGTTTTCTTATGAACAATATTTATTTTAAACCTCACAAATGACAGTAGAGGCTTTAACTGAATAAATGACAAAGAACACAAGCTCGACTATGAATTTCTTACAAGTATCCACAAAACAGAATAGTAACAACAAAATTCTTCATCATTACTTGAACAGTCACTATGACTGAGTGACAACATGAAGTCAACTGTTTTGCATCAGTGAGTCACCTAACACATAGAAATGTGCGGGTATTTAATATATTTTCTTCCCATATCATGAGATTTATAGAAATATAATTTCCGTAACTTTATGATGACTTACTAGGAAAAACAAAAGCACAGATTAAAGACTAACAGGTTTTAAAACATATTTTTCCTTTAATATTTGCTGACATTTATTCTTCTAGAAAACAATATGTGAAAGTAAACGTGAATTTATTATTCTGGACAAACAATGGCCAAGTTGATTTCTTAGTTTGACATAATCAATTAATTAAATAAATATTCTCAAGCAGAGGATTAGAATGACATGATTTGGCTTCAAGCACAATTTAGCCTTTTGTTTTAAATCCTTGACGCACCTGTAACATCAGTATTGACATGTCAGCTACAGCTTGGGGAATAATGAAAATTTCAGAGGAATTAATTACAGCTTCCCATTCAGAGGTTGGTAAGAAATAGTTAATTAATACCTTTTCTCTCAAGAAAGAAACTTGTAGGAATGCCTATGATCTTAATGCAAAATTGATTGAATTGCAGTGTGCTACATACAAGATCTGCTTTATTGAAATTGAGTTAATTTTGACATTAAGATGGAAAGAAGCATAATTTTGAATTGACAGCTGCAGTTGTACATATTTTCCATCAAAACTTATTTTTTGATTGAAAGCAGTCAGGAAAGCTGCTTTCTATAAAAATTTAAGTTAGATTTTTAATAAAAAAAGGCTAGTTCTATAAAATCTGAAAACCTAGAAGGAGGTTTGTAGCTATGTAGTACAAAAGGTGAAAGCTGTCCAGAGATCTTTAGCTACAGAACTGAACAACAGTCTAAACCACGGGTACAATGGCTTCCATGGGGCACTGTGTTGACCAGCTAGCTATATGTCATGTGCTTGTACAGTGCAAAGTACATTAAAGATCCAGTCTCGGATGCATCCTCTGCATTACCTTGGAACCATAACCAGAAGTGATTCCAGTCACTATTTTCAGATGGGCAAATGAGGCAGAGAAGAGTTGATTTCTCAGGCATCACAGAAGGCTGTGTAAACCTCAAAACTGAATCTTTCCTAATTCAGCAATAAACTAAGACTGGATTATAAATTCCATTGAATTACAAGTTGTGAGTATTCTGTAATGCCATCCTGATGAAAATTTTTTACATGGGGAAAGAATTTTCTGGGTTCTTGTATTATGTGCCCAATTTCAGCACTGATGTGCTTTATAAAGCTGGGCAAATACTTTTTTCCCCCCTCCCTTTCTGTCTCATTGTCCTTTATCATCAAATACAGGTTAATGATTCTCACCTGTCTTTGTGATGTGCTTCCAGAACTGTGTTCTATTTCTGTTAATAATTACTGATTGTTTGTTTTAAAGTAACTCAATAATAGCTTTAAATTAATGGATTTCCTAAGGAAAAAAATGTCTTCTGGGTGTGGATTGTTTTTCTTTTTTTGGTTTTGGGGTTGGTTCTTTTTTGGTAATCCCTTGCTGTACCCATGAATGTCACATATCTTACTAACTTGTATTTATTTGCAATACAATATCACATAGCTTGGCAATTCCTAGCAGAATCTAGTTCAAGAACTCTTAAAAGTTTATGCTGTTGGATAATTGTATGATATCCACCTAATATTAGCCTCCCCTAAAAAAAAATACAATGAAGAGAAAAGAATCTTTCTTAGCTTTGGGAGGGGCAGGAAGGTATCAATCAACCGGTCACCAGTGTGATGTAGATCAAAGTTATCTGAGGATGCAGTGAATTATGTATTATTGGTAAGGATGGAAAAATACAAACATGGTGTTCATGAAATAATTATTTTGGAGGGAGATGGCTTCTGAGGTTAACTAGAGCAATGACTTAGCTACCTCAAAGTTACACAGAATGTAATAGAATAGAACAGAATGGAATGGAATGGAATAGTCTAATTCAGTTGGAAGAGACTTACAATTATCATCTAGTCCAGCTGCCTGACTAATTAAGGGCTGACCAAAAGCTAAATCATGTTGTTAATGGCATTGTCCACATGCCTCTTAAATACTGACAGGCCTGGGACATCAACCACCTCTCTAGGTGGAACAGGAAGCCTGTTCCAGTGCTTGACCACCCTCAGTAAAGAAATGTTTCCTAATGTCCAGTGTAAACCTCCCTTGGTGCAGTTTTAAATCATTCCCGTGTGTCCTGTCGCTGAGTACCAGGGAGAAGAGATCAGCATGTCCCTCTCCACTTCCCCTCCTCAGGAAGCTGGAGAGAAAATGGAAAGACCTTGTTTCTCTAGTTTAGCCAAATTAAAGTTCACAAAACATTACTGAGGTAAAAGAATAGCATTAAGAACACAATTAGGTAGACCGTGTAGTAACATACAGAAATACATGCTGACAATGAATAAATGTAATTTCTAACCACTATGAGGTAAAATTCAGGATACATTTTTATACTCTGTGGCACAGGACTTGTTTCACTTTCTGAGATCTCTAGGAGTTTTATTTGGGAAATATTCTATCATTGCAGGAACTCAGGATATTGCCAACAATCATGGTATTTTGTCTCTCCTTCCAATAGTGCATTAGAGTTACAAATTATGATCTTTTACAACATAGTGTAGGTTCATTGCAAAAGGTGAATTTAATCCAGACTTATCTGAATTTAGAAAATTTTGGATGGTATTGCACCATACAGTTCTGTCTTCCTGGTTGTGAAAACTATAATAATAATTTCCTTAAAAGATTTCCAAACTTGCTCCAGATTGTAGCTGTCTGTAAGTGTGTCACCCTGGAAACAAAATCACACTGCTTTCTCCCATCCAGCGTTTGATACTAATACCAGTAACTGAACTACTACAACCATCTGAGTTACCACACTTAATAGCAATTTTGTAGCTGGATAATCGTTTTGTACTGACAGAGTTAAAATTGCCTTCCTTCACAAAGATGACAAAACCAGCTTTTTCTCCTGTGAGCAAGTAATGAGACTGAACTCAGGTCTCACAAAAATGTATTTTAGGTGTTTAATTTTTTCCAAAATGCATAATGCGAGAAGTTAGTAAAAACGGCATTTTGAAAATGGAAGATCATGACTGTATGATATGAGGTACCTGACAGAACCCTCAAAGACTCCCTCAGGCCCAGCTATTTTGCATAGCACTGCTGTTGTCTTCAGAGGCAGATGATCCATCACCTTCTTAGCAGGAGGTATGGGAAATAAGAATCTATATGAGGGGAAAAGAGCAGTAGTAACAATAATAACAGGAATAACAGCAGCAAAAACCCAATAATAGCGAGTATTTGCAAGCCAGGGATAATGTCTTCTATCTTAATCTTGCTGAGTTTGCAAGCCTTGCAAGGCTGTATTTTGGCACATGCTGAGATTCAAACCATTCAGCAGACAAAGGAAAAGAGTACCTGATATGACTTTCTATACAACCTTTTCACAGACTGCAGTGGAAAATTGAATTTATATGCTGATTTGAAAAAGAACTAAACAAAAAAACCACACACCAATACCTAAAATGGAACCCAACATTTAAAAAACAGTATTAATGCTAGAGATGAATGTGAATCATTTTTTACCCATCTCTGATGGTTTCTATTCCCAGTTTCTTCAAGATGCTGCAGTCTCACCAGTACACTTTTGCAGAAGGAACAGACTTGCATTCTATTTTATGCTCTGAATTTGGCAGATCACGATTAGCTCTAAAGAATCCACTTTGCTTTTATTCTCCATGTTAATATATCATAAAAGCAGTAACACTGTAACCTGATAAGACTTACATATTCCCATCTGCCTTAGAATATAAGAAAGTGGAAGTCGGGTCAAAGGAGGAAGAAGAGGAAGAGTGAATACTCTTTTCTGAATGTTTTCAAGGATACCTTTAGGAAATATGTTGCTTAGTGTTTTTCAGTTCATTTGCTTCTGTTCTCGGACTACTTGTGGATAATAAAAAGCCCTAAGGAAGGAGCCGTAAAATTAGTATTTGGAGTTATATTTCCCTTGCTTGGCTGATGAAATTGTTCAGTGTCTTATCCAGAGTGCTATGATGGTTTGAATCCCACAGGCATTTCAGCAATTACCAGAAGTTTTACTCTCACTGAACTGCTCCTTCCAGTGGAGTGATAATGAATTGAAGTTCACAGGTTATTGTTCCAAGGTTTACAACATTGAGAAATGACACTTTGCAGATGTACAGTCATGTGACAGCCTTCTTTGCTATCTGAAGATGCTTAATGCCATGCTAATTAAAAACCAATGGCAAAAGCAAAACCAAAAGCACTAATAGACAGTAATGGTGTCAAAGAGGATTTGCACTTGATATTAAAATTTGTTTGTGTATGTGTCATAGGAGTAGAAGAAACTTCATACGTTCTTTAGCTTATCCTCCAAACCAACATGTATTACATACATTATTTCAAGTAACCCAGCTGTAAAAAACTTTAGATGATGAAGATCCTGAAATACCAATGAAACCTCACCCAGAATTTACCCAAAGCTGTTACAGAATATTTGTATGAAGAGCTCTTGTATTAATTGCTGCAATCCAGTATCATTTTACTAAACGAACATCAGAGAAAAATATCTTGGAATCATTTTTCTGCTAATGCTAAATGGGAACAAATTGCAGAGTATTTATTCATGAGATACTGTTATAGCTTCACCCCAGCATAAAAGTTCCAGAGAGTTTAGACTCTTAAGAACAGCTTCGTCCCATCCTTAAAATGGATTTTGGCATAGCTGATAAAACAATCTTGTTATGATCCTTCACAAAGACTTTGAAACTGGAAGAAACACTGGCAATTCACAAAGTCTTGGACCATAACTCAGCAAGCAGTGGGTAGAAAACACAGGAGTACATAAACTGCAAAAGTGACCCCAAAACCCTCAGGTACTCACAACACTATTTGAAATACAGTGGTAAAGAATAGTCTGATTTTCATAAAAAAAAACCACATACCTTCTCGAGTACCTCAGAATACTCTATAGTTCTGTAGAATTTTTAATTATCTTTAGAACCACAAGTCAAGAGGTCATTAAAAACTGAAAAGCTAAAAGATGTCTTCTTTTTCATTAGGCATTTTATAAGAAATATTCAGTAACAGCAAATCACAGTTGGCTGCTTTGTCTGTTTTAATGATGGGGTATGATTTCAAACATATTACTTCCAACACCTAGCATTCATAATGAAAAGGAGTAGCTGAGAGACCAAAAGAAATATTGATAATGAAAGGTCTCTGTGTATGAGGCATGCTAGTGACACATAGACATAAACCACACACAGTATAAACCCAGTTCAGAAGACTAGGTGAACTGCTGGAAGAATATTGCTGCCAAGCTGTTGAAAGGACAACTTGCCCGATGTAATCCTCAAGTCCCTTCTTTAATTGTCTGAATAATTCCTGACAATTCCCCACATTCATTCTCTGAGAAAATCCTAACAGAACTGAATGAGAGAAATTTGAGAGAACAGACATTGCTACTGATCCTTTTTTCTGCACAGACAGCCTGTGTACCTGACACCTGCAAAAGCTTGCTTGTACAAAAGAAACACGAAGGTATTTGATTCAGCTCTGAGGCTAGCTGAATTTTGTTGTACAGTCTCAGATCAACATTGTTTCAAGAACAAACTGCATAAATAACTAATTTTTTGGGAGGAGAGCCAAAGGACTAATAAAAGTTTCATAAATGCAATAGATAAATAACTCATAAAAGACAAATACCCTGCATAAGAAACAAAGTTGTCAGATTGTCCAGGATGATTATATATTTTGTTTTTAATTTAAAATGGAGAAAATAATTTACAGTAAGCAGCTGGAAGATATGAGAATACGGGAGAAAGCATAATGAAGTGGCATTGGGATTAATACCTCATTTTCTTCCTTATAACTGTAAAGTTCTATAGTCAGCACTGAAGAAAGTGACTTTTCTATGGTTACATGTCATTATTCTGAGAAGAAAAATAAACCAGCTTATACCAGGTGTTGTTCAGCAGGAGCAGCTGCGCCATGTTAGGTATCTGGACTACCTACTCTTACACTTACCTGAGGTATAGCTGTGCTCCACTGCAAACAGTGGAAACCCACCGGAAAAAAACCCCACAAGTAATTGTCTTTAAAATAACATGTCATTTTCAAAAGTTTAAAATAAACTTACATCCTTAATCAAATTATTCCTGATGTTAACATATGTTCAGAAGTCAAAATTTCTGTTACCCATATCCATCTCCTCCAAATGCACTTACTTTGACAATTTCTGGAGGATGAGAGTTTTGTACAGGCATAATCAGTTCTATTTTTGCTTGATATCCATTCTGAAGAAAAACTCCTGTGATTTATTCATAGCAAAGTAAGCCTATTAAAGTGTCAGAGGTTGAGAAATGAGAAATACTGGTACACTCATCAAAATGTTTTTAGTTGGGACATGTGTTTTAGCTTAAAAAGAGATTAATTGAAAGGGATTATTTATAGTGACTGTTTTCAGATAGCCTGATTGTAATTTTACTTGCCTTTATGGGGTGTTTTGGGGGTGGTTTGATGGGAAGCTGATTAATAAGCACAGCTTTCTTGGTGGTAACGTGCAGTTTCCTTTAAAAGTCATTAATGTATTTATATTTTGTACCATCGTTATTGACAGTGATTAGGAAAAGAATCTAATGCATCTATGATTAAAATAAAATTGGTAAGACATTTTAATGTAGTGCACATGGACATTATTTTTAGCTTAGTGGTTTATGGAATTGTATCAGTGTTTGCTGATATTACAAAGTGAAAGTTAGCTCTGAACATTCAACAATACAATAACGCTCTGTTACAATACAATAGAACTGCCCATCTACTCTCCTCTATAGGCCAAACAAGAAAACCACTTATATTTACTATGTTTGTATCTCTGTGACAATAATATTTGCCACAAGAGACTTTTTAAAGTTTTCTTCAGGAATTTAATTTGTGAGTAATAATTATAGAATATGAAGTGTAAGATCAGCCTTAACCTTTCTTGTAGAGAAAGTATTTACTGCTATGAAAAGTTTTGTAAAATTGACTGCTGAATTTATGTGGACATGGTTTGCATACTCTTTGCCTTCCTTTCATTAGCATTTATTGTCCAAAGCTATGTAAGGCATTGGCACTACAGGGAAATTGGAGGGGTTTTAGGGTTTTTACTTTTTTTTTTTTTTTTAAATCAACGGTATGCTGAGTCAGAAATTTCTGATACTCAGAGAGGTAACCAATATTTTTTAAGTGAAAGTGGTAATTTATTTATGTTTTATTTTTAATTATGAACTTTCATAGGTTTGTTATTTCTAATTGCTGTATCTTCCTCAGCCTCATAATGCTATCCAATTAAATTTACAACATCTTCTCCCACCGCAACTATATAAACTCAAAACAGTTCTTATGAATCAAAAGAAATGCAGGGTTGGATAAAACATCAAAACAAAATTTACAGAAGATAATTAATTGGATTCAGTACATTTTCATTTGCTTCATCAACTTAATCCTGTGAAAATTGGCTGTTAAGAAAAAAAGTTATATTTAAACATCATGAATTTTTTTCAGATATGGTGTCCTATCACGCCAGGAAAAATTTAGTGCAGTCACAGGTCTTGTTGGCCTATCTAGGTCTTGTGTGCCTATAGGTATTGTGATCATACACAAAACTTGATTAATCTATGCTATTTTTTTGCTGGATTGAAGTCCAGCTCTGGCTGATATCAATAGCACAACTGGTTTTGGCTTCCAGAAGAGCCAAAAGATTGTCCTCGGATCTAGTACAAGGTAGACTGGGACTGTGTTTCTTCTGAATTATTGTTATACTTCAACAAGGTGTTAAGCAGCCCAGACCTGCTTCAGAAACTACCTTTCATATTAGATGCCTCTCCAAGGTTTTAACTATTAAATAGCCTCTGGCAGGTTCATCATGATTAATTGTGTATTATCACTATGGGCAGATTTAACTAGAACTCAGGCAGTCGCATTCTTGTATCTTACACTCCACAGCAGTCCTGCACATCCTGTTCCGAGCTGCTGTTTTGTGTCCGTTTACAAGCCTTGCCGCCACCACCAGCAACTGAAATTGCCCTTAGATTAGTCAACTTCAATATATGCAGTCTATTTCACAAATGCATAGGCAAGAATGATTCTGCCTTGTAGACTAAGAATAGTAACTTGACTGCAACTATAGTTTCAGAGCTACCGGCTGCATGAGGTAGATGTTGGCCCTTCAGAATTGAGCTTCCATTTCTACAGCTAACTTTTAAGAAACAGATATCTGCCTTTATTAAACCCAGACTGTCAGATCTCAGAAAGGAATTGTGTGACACAAATATTATCCTGTCAAAGCACATAATGGAGCCCATAACACTCATGTTGTTTTGTTCTTCCCTGAATTCTCAAAGTCCCTCATGATACCTCTTGGGAATAGAAACTACAAGTCCATCCTTTATCACTGACAAGAAACCATTTGCCGTCTTCATCTATGGAGAAGATTTGTAGCAGTCTTTCAGGAAACAATGCAGATTCTCGAATTTCATTAAGAGTACAGGTCACTTTTTCTTTTCTTAAGCAAATGTCAGTATCTACAATACAGGAAAAAAAAAAAAAAAGTAGGCAGATAAAAACACTGATGTTGATGCACAGCTCCTTATCCCAAGGATTTTCAGAAACATTCTGCACTTATCTTGAAAGAGAATACATAGTCTTTATTATGCCATCTGTGGTTTATTCACACAGCAGTCAAGACGAGTCAGTGAATGTAACTGATTGTTCCTCTTACCTTTGAGTTAACTTTGTGGCTTCCATCAAATTACATGAATAACCCAAGAAATAAGTACTGAAGCAGACACACAGAAATTATTTTTTAATTTTACAATCAAAAGAGCAAGTGAGAACTCAGTTGAAGTTAATACAGTAATATCAGAACATGCATGTCTGAAAACTGAGAATACACTCTACTTTCCCCAAGAAAAGAAAGAACAAAATGTAAGTGAAAGTGTTATCAACAGTAGCTGTAATGCTATATTTGAACAACAAAAATCTGTAAACATAAAAACTGTTCAGACCTGTTATTCCAAAGTCAGCATGTCAGCATGATAGCATAATTTGCTACTGGATTTAAAGTTTATGTTTGCTTATTGGGCTTCAGAACTACTATTTGAGGATTCTTAGTTTCAGTGAATAAAGGACAGTTCCATCTGTCCAACATATATATTATAAATACACCCAGACATTCATGTGAACAGTTTTTTCTGAAAAAACTTCAAGAATCCTCGACTTAAAACACCCAAATTAGAATAGAGAATGGAAACCAACTGCTGTAATACAAAGAAACAACAATTTGACAAGATTGTAGCACAATCCACCCAAACTGGGTGATAAAATAACAATAGCAGTTAAAAATAAGATTTAGAGAGATAAAAAGTAAAAAATATATGTCATCAATCATAGCTCCCAAGGATGACATAGAGAGTTCATAAAACTGGTAAGGATCACTACAATGTCAAGTTGTTTGCCATTTTAAGTGTATTTCTGGAATTACCTCACAAACTATACAAATCTTAGGGAAGTCATTGAAGCAGAAGAAAATGATAGTTTACAAAAGTGAATTAAAATAAAAGGCTAATCAAGCAATACATTTATTCTAATGTATTTCTGTACCATAACTGCAATAAATCAATTATATTAAAAAAAAAGAAAAAACAATAAAACAATTTACCATTAAGTCTGTCAATATTTCCAGAAGGTAAGGAATTTAATACACAAGCCTCAAATAATTAGCTCGCAAATGTCCATAGGATAAGAGAAAATATTTCAAAGCCCACTTACATTATTTTAAAAAACTTAAATTAGGCAAAAAGATTTAGAAAGTAGCCCAGAGTAGCCTTACAAAAGATGAGATAAAAGATTGAATGGGTTCACTGGTCTGTTTAGATGTAAGAGACATATAGGGATTTGGGGTTGCATGAAGTTCTGATTTGGGTTAAATATAGAATCTATTTTGAGTTGCATGGAGTTCTGATTGAGATATAAGACAATATAGGCAATCTTTTTTACATAGATTACTGAAGGTTATTGAAAATGAATCCTATGAGGTAGCCATTGTTAAAGAACTATTGAGAGAATAAAGTAATAATCATGAGGTTGGGAACAGCAGTAATATATTCAAAACTTATATCAAAAATACATTCAATAAAAAATTATTGCTGAGACAAAAAAATAATGGAACAGAAAACTTTTATTGATTGAATAGCACAAATTGCTTGAAATATATATATGGTGTCTGTTTCAGAAAAAAAAATAAATAATCAACCTGTGTCTTCTCGAAAAAAGTTGGAGAGCTCTTATGTGGATGAAAAAGTTCTGAAACGATACTGCATTATAAGCTTAGAAACAATGAAATGCAATCTATAAATGAATGCAAGCAAAAAAAAACCCCAACCCACAAATCAACAAAAACTCCTAGCAATGTCATTCATCCTGTATCTTCAGCAAAAGAGGGAAAAAAAAAGAATGCTAATACAAATTTAGAGAAGGAAAAATAGATAATGAGACATGATTTTGAACAAGTTCTGTGTTGAAACTAGATAAATACCTGAATTGTGACTTTCTGGATCTTTCTTTCAGGTAGAAAATATTACTCCAAACTCCACAGATAAATCCCACTGGAAATGGATAATTTTAACTCATATATATTCCCAAGGAAGTCATCCCTATCCCATCACAACATTGTGAAAATTGATCAGGAAAAGAAAGTAGACCAGGAAAAAGAAAAAGAAACATGCATTTTAAAATAGTTGAATTACAAGCTACAAAAGGAAAAAAAAAGGGGGATCCAAAATCTCTCTTTGTGTATATATTCTGGCTAAAGCGACTGTTGTAAACACAGAGAGAGTAAACTGAAATTCAGCTTTGCATCTGAACAGTAAAACCTTCAATAGCCTAATATTTTAGGAATGATGCCTTGCTGTAGGTAGAGCACTGAAAGGAAGGAGTTTGAAGTGTTAACTGTTGTGAAGGATGTTTTATGAGTACATTTACCTTGCATTTTGGGCTGGATATGGCCTTTAATTCCCATCCTAAACTGAAGTGTTGCTGCACAGCTAATGAACATGGATGGATGAAATTATCCTTGTGTGCAGAATATAAATCAACTTGTAGAGCTCTTTGAGATGCTTACGGGTGAAATATGTCATAGAAAATTATCACAGTATTGTGTGAGCATCAGTTCTTCTTTTTATGTTATTCTCATAAGCCATCCATAGTAACATAGAATCACAGAATTGTCTAGGTTGGAAAAGACCTTTAAGTCCAACTATCAACCTAACTCTGATAAAAAACAACCCATCAAAACAACCATGTCACTAAGCACTACGTCAACCTGTCTTATCAATACCTCCAGGGATGGTGCCTCAACAATCTCTCTGGGCAGCCCATTCCAGTGCTTAAAAATTGTTAAAAAACACCTTTCAGTGTAAAAGTTTTCCTGATACCTAGCCTGAAACTCCCTGGTGCAACTTGAAGCCATTTCCTCTCATCCTATTGCCTGTGACTTGAGAGAAGAGAAAGACCCCCACCTTTCTACAACCACTTTCAGGTAGTTGTAGAGAGTGAAAAAGTTGAACAATCCCAGCTCCCTCAACCTCTCCTCATAAGGTTTACTCTCTAGACCTCTTACCAGCTCTGTTGTATATCTCTGGACCCACTCCAGCACCTCAATGTCTTTTTGATTTTACATTTTTTACACTTACTTTTCATTGTNTTTCTACAACCACTTTCAGGTAGTTGTAGAGAGTGAAAAAGTTGAACAATCCCAGCTCCCTCAACCTCTCCTCATAAGGTTTACTCTCTAGACCTCTTACCAGCTCTGTTGTATATCTCTGGACCCACTCCAGCACCTCAATGTCTTTTTTTGAAGTAAGAGTCATAAAACTGGACATAACACTTGGGAAGGGGCCTCACCTCTGAAGTCCTACTCACTATGCTGTTCCTGATAAAGGCCAGAATGCTATTGGCTGCCTTGGCCACCCTGGCCAGACTGCTGGCTCATGTTCAACCTGCTGTTGACCAACACCCTCAGGTCCTTTTCTGCCATGCAGGTCTCCAGCCTTCCCCAAGCCTGTAGCACTGCATGGGGTTGTTGTGACCCAAGTGCGGGACCCGACACTTGGCCTCATTGAACCTCAACCCATTGGCCTTGGCCCATTGATCCAGCCTGTCCAGATCCCTCTGCAAAGCCCTTCTACCCTTGAGTAGGTTGATACTAACATCTTACTTGGTGTCATCTGTAAACTTAATGAGGGTGCAGTTGATCCCCTTGTCTAGATCATTCATAAAGATGTTAAAGAGAACCAGCCCTGATACTGCGTGCTGGGAGACTGGCTGTGAACTGGATTTAACTCTATTCACCACTACTCTCTGGACCCAGCCCTCCAGCCAATTTTTAACCCAGTGGTGAATACTCCCATCCAAGCCATGGGTAGCCAGTTTCTCCAGGAAGATACTGTGGGAGGCTTTATCAAAGGCCTTACTAAAGTCCAGGTAAACTGGGGTTATCATCATCTTATGATCAGACAATAACAATATATATTAGACTGAAGCATCGGGATGTTTTTTACCTCAGAAGAGGGTGAGATCAAACCTCGTTACAAAAGTATTGATTGATTTTAAACTGTAGTTTGGATTAATGGTAAAGTAAGAGCATGATATTTTGGGTTATGCTGAGAAAAAAAAAAAAAAAAAAAAGAAAAAAAAAACTGAAAATGGTGTACAGATATAGGAAGAAAATACAAAATTAAACATTATAGTATGTTGAATATTTCAGATGCCCTTTCAAATAATTTTCATACCTATAGATATCAATAGGGCAATAGGCAGAAGATGAAGTGGAAGGAATCTGCTCAACACTCGAGCATACACCTAAATACCTCCCTCATGGGAAAAACATTGATAAACTGGAAGAAGTTCAGCAGAAGGCCCCCAAGCTGTTTGAGTCTGGAGCACCTACTTTATGCTGAGGAGATTCTGAGGGAATGGGCCTTGCTCAGCCTGGAGATGAGATTACTTTTATGGGGATCTAACAGCAGCCTGCCTGTGTCCAAGACCAGGTTAACAAGAGCACAGGGCCAGGCTGCCACTGTTGTTCAAGGTGAGAGTACAAGGTGCAACAGGCTTAAGTTGACCAAGGGGACGTTCTGATTAGGTGTATGGAAGTTATCCTCATAGTGAAAATATTCAAGCATTGGAGGTTTCCCAGGAAGGCTGTGCAGTGTTCATTCTCAGAGTTTTTCAGTCTGACTAGGTAAAGCCCTGAGAAACTTGCTGTGAATGCAGTCTTGGTCAAGCTGTGAAAAGGAGACTGGACCAAAGAACTCCTAATATCCCTTCTCACTGTAAAAATTCAGTGATAATGACACCACAGGGATAGCAGCGCACGACAGTGATCTGCCTAGAAGCCCACATAGCCTCACTGATTCCTTCAAGCTCTTGACACTTGCCAATCAGACCACGAAGTAAAGTCTATTAGGGGTGAGAGATGGTCTGCTGCTGCCTGAGAGTATCTGATGGAGATCAGTGATGGATCTTAAATAAAATTCCTAAGGCTATGAAGTAAACAGAAAAGACAGACTGCATTTTTCTCCATGGGGAAAAAAGAAAAAAGAAAAAAAAAAGCCAACACCCAAATACAACAATAGAACCAAGAGCAAAACATGAAAGCAATTTCATTTAGACTGGAAAAATATTCAGGTATATAAAAATATTTTTAAACAGCCAAAGTTGGCATAAATGAGAGAGATTTCTCTCACATTAACTCTGCACAGCTGACAGTTGGATGTTTAAAGCACTGTCTCAAAAAAAGACCTGCCTCTATCTCTAGCTATCCCTCTATTGATGTATATTGTTATCTACATAATCTCTACCGATCTATAAACACACATTCAAATGCTTTCAGAGACAGGGGATTTTTCTGAAATCTTTTACTAAGTAAATGCTCAAAATCCTGTATTATTTTGAGTCCTGGGCATCCTGGCTCTGCGAGAATTACCAGAACATTTTTTTCTTCTATCAAAATTTATTTTTAAAAATAAATTATTTGTTTTTCTTTTGTGGTAATTTTTTCCCTTTAAAATAACTGCTAAAGTCCTATTCCATCTTCAAAGACATCAAATTATAATCTGGTTGTCATGAGTATCTGAATAAACCAAATGGTTTGATGAAATTTGAAAAAAACTATTTCTGTTTCTCACATCTTCCTACCATTGCTTCCTGACTGAGCCAGAGCGGCCAGGACCCATATTCTCTGTGGAAAAAATTTCCAATCCTGTGTAATCCCAGACCACACATTTCTGCCATCTCCTTTGCAACACCTTTGGTGTACGGAAGGTATTAGGTACCTAATTCTATCAGTATGCTGACATATCTTAAACTAGTTACCTTAAATAACTTATCTTTGCTGGGTTAACTTTTTGCTGGTTTAATGAATTGACTACTGAACTTTAGGTTATGTGTACCAGAGCCTGTGCAGGAGTGCACAGAGCAAGAAAACATGTGAGGGCTGTTTCCTCCACTTTGTTTGGGAGTGTGGTGTCAGATCCACCTGGCCATTTCAACTGATTCTACCTGAGCAGATTTAAAATGCAGGTTTAAGGACAGCTAACCCTGAGTGCCATCAACTGTGGGGGGTATGAATCCACCCAGCCATCAAACTTATCTCTTTTGATACAATGTTCAGATAAATGCATTGTTGGTTTTTTTTTTTTTTTTTTTTTTTTACATGTTACATCACTTCAATAAACACTCACTCCATGTTCCTCTCTGTATACCATGTTCATCATATTGTATTACTCACAGAATTGGAGCAAAATAGTCTGGACGGAAACAAAACACTACCTTGGTGCCTTGTGCCCGTTCGCCTCACAATTTTCTTCTTATTCCTCCACTCCAAGTAAATACATTTGTATCTACTGACCTTGCAAATAAAGTCAATATGCTATATGCATACACTTTTCAGAATTCTTGCTTGGAAGTTTGGAACAAAGGTTCTTCGCAAATGTACTTGTTAATTTAGATTTTTTTTTGTTGTGTCAAGACCTCCTTTTTATACAGTCTGGAATCACCACACAATTTGACCAGATTCTTTATGTCCTTTTCTCCTTTTTTTTTGTCACACAGAGATATTTAGAATATTTATTTTTTAATTTCTATTTAATAATTTCTGGGATAGAAAATGTACCCTCACAGTATGTCTAATGCAGCCTGGGAAAAGATACTTCACAGAGACCAATCTAATTTGTCAAGTTAACTGAATTTTGCAGCTGCTTTTTTTTTTGGTCATGAAAATGGTCTATTCAAAATAAGCAAGTTGGTGTTTTGGAGGCACGGTCCAAGCAGGCTCTTCTTACTCAACCATACTATGCTACTCTAACAATGGTGTTCAGTTGTGGTTTCCCTTACAATAAATGCTTGATGTTATACTATAAATTACTCCTGAAATAGGAAAGGTGACAGATTACAAGATTATTTTAACTAAGGTTTTTAAATATATTATTGAAAAGATTTTTAAGTCCTTCTGCTACTGTTGTCACTAGTCTGGGTTTGATTTTGGCCGATTAGTTTTATACAGGCATAAAATTCTTTTGATGATATCAAGTAGTATGTGGGCTTTGATATACCGGTTTGCATAGTCTACTTTTCTTGCGAAAAGTATATACGCTTTAAAATAACAGTTCCTAATAATAATGGTTTTCCTTTATAATAATGATACACATTATTTAACCTAAACAAACCTCTTTCAAATTGTTACATATTTTAAAATTTGTAAACTTACCTACTCCCCAGTCTAGAAAGATATTTAAGCACAAATACAAAATGGAACTGCTAGTACTTAAATTCATTGCTGAATCTGGCCTAGAAAATAAATACTAATTTCATTTAAATGAGTAATGCTCTGGAGATTGACATCAGCTGGACCTGGATTTTAATGAGGCTCCTACTTATTCCTTCCACCAATGTCAAGTAAAGCAGATTATTGCTTCCTTTATTAATTAATTAAAGCTTTTCATGTGCTTAATGATGCAAAGATTGGCTCATACTAAAAAATATCCTGTCACTTGAGAAGATATCAGCAATGTTATCCAGTTGGTAACAAGTCCTGACAATTTTCTGTTGCAGTAATAATTGAAGGGATTGAAACCTATTTAAACTGTTCCTTAATTCAAACATTGCAAAAATCTGATTATAATTTTTAGTTGGCAAGCTACTGATTTTCAGGGAACCTAGACAATGTGATTTTTCTGCAGGGCTCTGACTTAGGCTGCTGTTGAACTGCTGTTGATAGTAGCACTGAAACAACCCTAAGCTCCACATCTGCCCGTGAAGGTACAATGGCGCTGCAGTTCTGGTGATTTCTGTGAGGAGACACTGAGAGCAGGTCAGAAGACAGTTTGGAGGTGGGGACATTTTGTTTTGGTTTAGTTTCTGAGTTGGTTTGTTTCTTTGTTTTAGATTTTTTTTTTTTTTGGTAGGATTCTGATTATCATTAAAAACTAGATAATACATCCACTTAAATGGGGGTAATTGTATTCTCGTGGTTCTAAATTGCTTTTCTTGACTTTTTAAACACATGCAGAGCTAAGTACTTTGGACCCAGTCCAACATTTGTTTAACTTTCCTCAGAGTTTACAGGACTTCACAGATGATACAGGTTGACTTGCTTCATCAAGACAAAATTGTTAATCATCCTGAAAGAGCAACCTGATGAACTGCACCCACAGGCCCTTCTTTCTATTAATTAAATTCAAACAGTAGTCATATCTTCTAGACTTAAAATAGTTAATATAATTAATCCCATAGTAATTAGTGCAGCATATTAGTACATTTAATAACCTACATTCCCAAATCGAGCTATTTTTTTAGATTTCATTCTAACACCTTTTAAAATAACCTCCTCAGGTAAAAAAATGCCAATAAGAAATTAAACTCATAGTTATTATATAAGAATACATTTTTTTCCAAACCACTCCCAGCCTGTCATACTTCTAGTGGCGTGGGTTTTGGGTTTTTGCAGGTTTGGTGTTCGGGGTTGTGGGTTTTTTTTCCATTGAGATTCTTTTCAAAAAGGACAGTATAACTTGGTAAGGGAAAACAAACAAATAAATAGACAAAAAAACCAACTCATGTCTGAGAAAGTAATGAAAAGCAGCTTAGAAATAGGAAAAAGTGGTGTCAGGGTGCTGCAAAGGCCGCCTGCTCCCTAAGGGACAGGGAACTGGGAGCCAAGGTGACCCTAGAACAGCCAGTACCCTCTCCAATGGGTATGATGTCTGACAGAGCTGGGTCCTGTAATGGGGGTCTACCAACAGCCCCAAGCAGGGCAAGCAATGGACCAGTGTCAGGGTACATTGAGCAGAAGTAGGTAGGAACAAAGACAGAGCTAGGGGACATAGTCAAAAGCATGTATCTCAGGTCCATTTAGGGTTGCTGGTGTCTGGGCTTCAGGTAAGGATGGATAGTCCTGGAAGGGGGCTGAAAAGGAGTCCTGGGCCACGGGCAGGACTGGAGGAAGGGCCCAGAGAAGGCAGGACAGAATCAGTGCCCTCAGAGCCCTGACAAATGGAATTAACCATACATAATAAAATAATTCTGTCCAACTATACTAAATACCACATTTAAGTGTCACTTCTCAGAATCTCTGATTCTGAAAAAAATGCCACCGGATATACTTAAATTATGGGGGGAGAGAGTAGAAAATTCCAGCAAAGTAAAAAAGGGCAGTAGTTGAGGTTGGATCAAGAAAACAGTTTTGTAACATTTAAATTGTTGTTTTTTAAATTTGCCTGTTGCTTTGTACACTACTGTCATTTGTATTCTACCTCCGTTTGCAAGTGCTTTTATCTTATATTTTAAAACACCAACAAGATCATATTCTTTATTCAAATTGCAAGATTCTAAAACTAGCAAAATATTTGTCAGCATGGCTTGCAGATATAATCTCTTTATCCATGTAGAGTTTGCTAAAATAAGTGGATCATGAGTGGATGAAATTGGTTGGAAATTCTCCGAGGAACATTTTTTTACAAGTATCCTGAAACTCTAAGTTTCTAGGGATGAAAATACCTAATGTACTTTCTCACAACTTTCTATTAATACAGCTTCCTGTTCCAGAAAGCCAAGAAACATGGAAATTTGTAATGTAAAATTTACCAATTTTTCAAATTTAGCCACACATTTCATGTGCTTAGTAATAGTAATCCTTTAGTTTTAAGTGAAGTTGAGGAGAATATTTCAGTTTTAACCAAACTTGTTCTATTATCCCTAAAGTTCTATTCATAGATTCTTTAACTGTACATCTCTAAAGTTAAATCAAAATTAAAAAAAAAAAAAAAAAAAGAAAGAAGACTTACTTAAGTGTAGATACTGCTTGGATGACTGGAGACATGTAAAGGAAAGAAAAACTGTAAAAATATATTTATAAACAGTAATGTAAGAGAGTTAATGATTTGGAATGCATAAATACAATAGCTTTATTTCATTGTAATATAAAATACACATTTTGACAGAGTAAAATATGTTTATGAGCAAAACCTAAACAATTTTCTATGAAGAATAATGCCCACGCATACCCTTAATTTTTCCAAAACAGCGGGGGTGAAGAATATAATGCAATACATATATCAGGTTTTACATTAGATTCTCACACATGGGAAAAAAAGGCCATATATTTTCCCCAAACAATGAGAAATAAATATTACTGATTTTTACTTTCCTGCAAAACAACACTTCTGAAATGCCTTTGTATTAATAAAAATATACAACAGACATTTGTATAGGTCTTTTGCTCATCTAAATTCTTAATTAAAATTTTGCCTTTTGTCACTGCTATCTGATAAGACAATAAGCATCAATAAGCATGGCCAGATATACTGCCTTCCTTTAGGGAAATTCAGTATTTTTGTGGAAACCATTGAATTTCAGCCACCAGTTGAGAAATAGCACCTTATATTGTTAGGTTATAATTGTCTAAACTGGCAACCTGTTTCTGGTCTCTCTGAGTCACGGGCAGATGGAAACAAATGAGGAGGAAAAGAAGCGCTACATCACAGCTACAATGCCTCCAGGCACTCTCTATAAGGCAGAAGGTGATTTTCCCTAAGAACTAGAGGCAGATGCTTTCTAAGGTTTAGGCATTTACCTGTGATGCCGTAACAGTGTTTAAACTCCTCTCCTAATGCAGCCAAACTGGTTGTCATTCATTCCATGGACTGTGAACTTTGGATTGTGTAAAGATGATTGCACAAATGTATATCCATAATATGGACAGAATGTACATAGTTGAAGAGATATACACAGGTTAACATTAAATTTGCCTGCACAGGCATAAGCATTGAAAGATCCATGATCATAAAGCTCAGAGAGTATTCTATTTTAACTAAGTACTTGCAATGGCATGTTCATATTCACCAAAACACACTTTTCTTAATAAAAACAATGTACTTCATCATCTGTTTAATCCCCTGCCAAACCCAGGTATTTGGACCCACCTATAATATGAGCTAAACCAATTTGGTTCCACCTTCACAACTAGTTGTTGAAACAAACTTGACAATTTTACCTTTTCCCTTGAAAATCTTCTTTCTTAATTCAGACCATGATAACAGGTTCTTCAGAACTGTGTGATGAGAGGAACCTGAGAGAAATGGCATTAAACAGCTTCAGAAAAACTCAATCCATGGGAAGCTGTGGATTTCAAGACAGTCCTTTATATTTCCATGGATTACTTCCAGTGTTCTGCCTGATGGAGGACAACTTCTGTCTCCCTCTCCTTTGAGAATGTCAATGCAGCCAATCCCAGGTTAGAGATACTTACAGTATACACACAACTCAGCTGTTACATTTTTATTTTGTCTGGCAGACTTTCTGTTGATGTGCTTGAGGCAAGAACAGTTTTTACCCATCCTTGCTTTGCTGATATGAGGCAATAACACAGTCATAGCTCTGCATGTCATCCAAACAATATCAGATCTACAGAGAATTTTGATTTAATAAGGACAACTGTCATATGGATATCTAGCTATTCCCTGTCACCTCCCCAAAAGCCACCAAAGTTCATAATGATATTTCATGTTCAGATTGTCCAGCAAAGGCTGGCAATTTAGTTATTTTAATATCTAGTTTCCAAGCTAAATCTAAGTGTTTAGCCATAATTCCATCCATATCATTCTTATCTAAGTGTGGTCTTGCTCCTGCAGTTATCTACTCCCCTTCCTCCTTCAAAGCCTTGACTTCAGTGTGGCTAGGACTGTTGAATTTTCCTTTAGCATAAAGCCTGAAATAAAAATTGAGTGGAAAGTCAAGAGCTCTGGACTTTTGCTAAGGTAGGATGACAGACTAATAAATACATGGGAAGCTTGAACACATATTATTTCAGACAAATGTCTAAATAGGCTTTCAACCCAAATACTTAAAAACTTTATACCTAGTTTCTTCTTTATCTCTAGAATCCATTATTAATGCATGGCTTTTGGAGGTAATTAAAAAATTGTTTTATGATGTTTCTTGAGGTCTATAAATTTCATATGCAACTCTGCTTTTCTAGTACTTAGAAGCTTTCTGTCACAGTTCTTAAAATTCTGAGAATGAAAATCTGCACAATTAAAATAGAACTCCAGCTCTTGCAAGAAGAAATGAAAGTAATTTAAAAAGAAAAATATAAATACACTTTCATGTACACAGGTACTGTCAGAAGTTTAATTCAAGCACATTTACACTTTTAAAATTTTCTTTTAATTCCATGTATTTGGATTCTACCTGCATGTAGCAGTATCCAAGTCAGTGACTAATTGTTATCCTCTTTGGCAAATAGTTATTCAAGGATAAAAAATGAAAAGCTGTTCATGTTAAAGAAGGTATTTCTGACTATGACATATAGAAAGAGCTCTACATCTTCCTTGTGGTTCATTGCACATCAAGGAACACACTATTCCAGTTAATGACAAACAGCGTATGCTATCCATCTAGAGAAATACATTATGCATTCTTGTCAGCATCTGCACTCTCTGTTATATACTTTCTACATCTGAATGTGATTATCAACAAAGATTCTAAGAATCTGCAAAAAGTAATGATGACAAGACAGGATGGGTATATCTGACACATGACAGAAAGAATACGTGAAAACAGGAAGCTCTGCCATGGTTTCAGAGCATCAAAATTGTATAATTCTCTAATCAAACATTTAAAATCTCTAAACCTATTTCAACTTACACTGAAGATATACTTCAAGCCCTATTGGGTGTTTTCTTCATTGCTAGTGTCAAAGCGTTAGTCTAGAGAACAGTAGGTTTGTAAGTTTTATGGGCAATTTAAATAAATTTCAAGAAAAAACATGGTTTGCACCAAATCAAAACATTGTTATCAGAAGTGTTTTTATATCCTTTAAGTTCACATCAAAATACTGTATTTGATCTGAAATGTGTGACTAAACCATCTATATAATTTTTAGAAATGCTGATCTTAAATGAGAATAAATTATTTTTCAAAATGAAAAAGGACTTATTTTAAAAATGAAAGACTTAAAAAATCTAAAATAAAGAATTCTGTTACAATAATTCCAAATTGAAATTTTGAAATTGAATTGAAATTTTGCTTTGAAATTTTCTAAACTTTCTGTTATTTTTCTTTAAGACCAAACCAAGGACATGTATGACCTAATTTAAATCTTTCTGCAATTACTTTTAATAAATAAATAAGCTATCAAGTTTTATGTAAGACTGTAAATAATCTATTTATATAAAACAATCACTCATCTTCCTATATATTATCTGTATTTTGGAAATCAATCTCTAAATTCTTCTAAATAACTAAATGTTACCATTATATCACTAAATTTCTAATTTCTCTTATCATCTTCTCATTTAATTTTCTTTTTTTTTTTTTTTTTTTTATTCAAGAAGGTTTGTGTCATGTCAGTCAGGTCCATGAGCCTTTGACCTAAGGAATGGCTACACAGGAGTCTCCAGCCCTGACTTTCTTTTAATTGATGGAATTTATGAACGAACTTTATTTCCCAGAACTAACCAAGAATCTCCTGTGAGGTTCTATGCAGCTCAGTCAGACGGAAGATAAGATACTGGTATTTGGAGAAGTGTTTTTCTGCGTTGTTCTGCGTATTAGATAGAATGAGTTGGGGGTGAAATTCAGTTTAATGCTTTGTGTAAATTTCAGTTGGGATAGAGTTAAATTTCTTCATGGGGCTATGTTCTGGATTTGTACTGAAAGCAGTTTTGATAATACAGGGGTGTTTTAGTTGCTGAGCAGTGTTTACAGTGTCAAGGCCTTTTATACTTCTCGCATTACCCCACCAGTGAGTAGACTGCGGTGCATGAGGGTTCGAGAGGGGAGGTAGGGCAGGTGAACCCAACTGAGCAGAGGGATATTCCCTACCACATGGCATCATATTCAGGTGGAGGTTGGCAGGGGAGGCCACTGCTCAGAGACTGGCTGCGTGTTGGTCATTGGTTGTGAGCAACTATTTTCATTTGGATCACTTGTCTTTTCTTGGGTTTTATTTTTTCTCTCTCTTTGTTTTGTGGTTTTGTTTCTTTGTTTTCTTTTCCTTACAGTTTATTAATATTGGTATAATCATTAGTATTTCTCTTTAAACAATTTAATATTTTTTTTATCTTAAGCATGATATTTCTCACTTGTACACTTCTGACTGTCTCCCACATTGCATCGCATTGCAGAGGAGAGTGAGTGAGCAGCTGTGTGGTGTTTAGTTGCTGGCTGGGGTTAAACCATGACATTTTATTAAACACATTCAAAATTAATGCATTTGGATAATTAAAAATAATTTAGCTATACAAATAGGAAATGCAGTTCATTGTTTTGACTCCTGTTACTAATAAAATCAAAAGCTGTTCCACATAAATTTTTAATTTTGTGTAGACCACGCTTTTTTTCTGAAAATTCTTTAATCAGAGATCTCTAGATCAGTTTTATTCCTAAACTGAAACATTGGCTTTTGTTGTCTTTTTACATTAGTGACTGCTTGTACATCCAGTTTTTTTCACCTCTTCTGATATCCTGATCAATGTGAGGGAGAGAATTAATCAGTATTACACTTTTCTAGGGACCATTATCTGCAAGGACTCTGAATGCTTTGTGCAGGAGTTGTTTCTTGCAAAGTGCAACATCTTCATTACATATTATATTAAAGTTTAGATTTATAAAACAATTGAGATATTTCTTCCAGCCCACTGCTAAGGATAATAGAGACTTGAATTCTTTCATTTTTAACCAAAGAGAACAAGTGACATGCATTGTACTAAAGGTCAAACACACGACTGTGATGACTAATAATAAAATGCTGCTGGGCACTGTACTTCTAGCATGGTTTCAAAAATCACCATTTCTTATAGTCTATTTTAAGTATTCATGCTGCTTTCATAACAGCAAATAATTTTTGTCAAAACATAAATGATGGCACTAAAAGACAGTTCTGTTTTCTGAAGGATAATAAGAGTTGGTAGAGGTTACACAGTTGTCACATCTGATTACAGCAATCCAATCAGTCTTTTTTAAGAGTGTGTATAATTGCCACACATTCAGAGACACCCTTGAATTTTAGGCCCTTTTCCCATTTATCTGTTGCTTTCCAGTCAGCTATCACTAATGCTTCCCAAGGCAGGCATTTTTCCACACTTCCAGCCACGTCCTGCAGCTTGGACGTGCTTTGCTGCCCCATGCCCTTGCAAATGCCTAAACCTGTGTCATTCATTAACCTGTACTTCCCAGTATGCTCCCCACTGCACTCTATTAGAAAAAGAGGTCCCAACAAAATTGTAAAGTCCTGGGGGCTTTCCTCTGACACTTAGTTGTGAAAAGAAGGGTGTCATCTTATGACTTGCCTATTCATTAAAAGCTGTCCTCTGATACGTAATGATGCTTTTAAAATACAATTTGCTCACTGGGCAACTACAGGCAACATAATTAACTAGCTAATAAACAATCTGTTCATAGACTACAAAGGCAGTTCCTTCAGCACCTCTGAGTAGTGTATGGCTCAAGTACATAAAGTCTGGTAACACAAGGTTCAAGATGTTATGGCTGCAAGTAACAACTAGTTTAAGAGAGGTTCAGCTAACTGACACGGACATGGAAGACTCTAAGACACAGCATAAGAAACTGTGGACTTGACAGTGAAAAGCTGACAAAAGGCACATTGTTTTTGCACCAAAATATGGTGTTGTGAGGGATGGCTGGGTGCCCCATGTTGTTAAGCAGGTGTTATAGGACAAATGAATCTGAACTTCGTAGACAGTTGGAGGGAGCATTTTTGAGAACAGAATCTTGCAAGGCCTGTTCCTAATAGGGTTGACACTACCTCTACACAATACCAAACTGGGCACAACTACTGTCACTGTAGCAGGACAGAGAAACCATTTTTCTGATCACAAATGCCAGACCTGCTCCCATGGTCACAAGGCCCCCAGAGGATGGAGCAGGTCCTTTCTCAGACAAGCAAGGGGAACACATGGTTCGATAACTCAAACACGCTAGTATCATCCTATCAGTGACTGCTGCAAGTCTGGTGCCGTTGGTAACTGCCCACCATTACATATGCAGCAATCCTTGCACAAATGTATCAATGATATTAAGGCATAAAACTTTCTACTAGCTCTTGACAGAGAACAAATGAGGGGGCAAACAAAATGTATTTGAGAACAGCAAAGAATATAAACTAGTCAGTTCATCAAATACAGTCTGCTGACATGAGCAAAATCCATCACAAAAGTCAGATGCTGAGATGAATAATGTGGGCCAGGACACTACTAATTCATACATCAGTGACACTAGCAGAGTAACATCAAAAACTCCACAAATATTTCAGAAAAGGGTAGTTTGAAACTGCTGCCACCTGGAGCAGTCCCATGCTCTTCCTGATTCCATCAGCCCAGAATTAGGGAGACAGGACTTTTTTTCCTTCAAATGTCTAACTCTGGTGTAAAATAACTTAAAATGCTCCCAAGAACTATTGCATGCTTCTGCCTTACTTATAAAGTACAGACTAGTCAAAGGCCAGAGCAGAAGTTTCACACCACCATATGCACAATGCCTATATATTTTCAGATATTATGAAAGCAACTGGAGATTTGGGGGAAGGACTTGTGGTTTCGGTGAGGTTTTGTGAGCAACAAACTTTAAAACTCCTCTTATTTACTCTATAGACCCTCAAACGATCCCAATCTCCCCCAAAAATACAAAGGTCCAGATCTGTACATTATCAACATATATGAAACAATGAAATGTGTCTCCAGATCTTTTCAAAATGCAGGGCTGTGGGGAGGGTTGGGGGGAAAGAGAGAGGGTAGAGCTCCCTCCTTGCTAGGTGGACATAAGTCCAAAAATAACTGGAAAATTACAATATCTGAAGGTGTAACATTCCTTCCTATTTTTGCCCTTCCCCAGTAGTATACCAACATTTAAATGTTGGCTTACATGTTTGAACTACTAAATACTTATCTCAAACTTTTTGTTACATCTCCTCTAGGAAGACTGTTAGCATCAGTTGAAATTTTTCAGCATCATGGGTAAAAAAGTTGGGCCATATCATCTTGCTATTCTGAACAGATTACATAGGTCCATTAGTTTTATGGTTTTTCCTCTGAAAGGCCTGGTTTTATTTCTGTAATCTATTTTTTTCCATCTTACAAACAACACCAGGAGATAAAACTCATAAAAATTGCTTATGGGCAGTGTATCATCTATAAGGATATGCCAAGCCATTTACAGAAAGAGAGTTTCTGTCTGCTGACCCCAAAAGAAAACTTGATTAAGATATAAGGCATTCAAGCATACACCCTATACTGTATTTGTTAGAGTCAGAGAGCCTCATATTGGTCTATTTGGTCGCTGCTACACTGCTCTTGAAGTATGCACTACAAAAAGAGCCAAATGTCATTTTGTATAGCAAATCATCTGTGTGTGTGTACACAGATTCAAGCACACAAAGACACAGGGAGATTAACAACAGAAATCTTAGCTGAAGAATAGTATTATTTTTCTGAAACTTCATGATTTTAAAGCAATACTGTGAGTGTCATTAAACTGAGCTAACTAGACAAATCTGCAGGTGTGAGTAACCATGACAAAACAGCATGGGACACTCAAATACTTTTCAAGTTCTGATGGAACAATGCAGTGTAGGAGCTGCTGGGAGAATAAGAAAAACAAAAGAGAGGACTACAGATATGAAATAAAAAAAAATAGATAGAATGTAATCTTGATCATTTGCAAATATATGGTCTTATTTAGTTTTTAAAATGGAGCTTTTACCCCATTTATAAAGTGTTAATTTGCAAACAAAATTGAAGGCCCGCATCACAGAATGGTCTACTAAAAATCAAAAGGCTGTTATACATTGCACAAATGGATCCAAAGAGATGTACACACATTTGTCTTGTCTTCTGGTGTCCTTTCTGCATCTGGCTGTTTGTAGCTACAGTCTCTGTGGTTTCTCTTTGCTATCCAAACACTTATGCTTGTGAGAAATCGTCACTGCTTGTTGGGGATAGCAACTGGTCCAAGAAGACAAAGCATAATTGCTCCAAGTTTGCCAGCTGGAGAGGCCAAGAACCAAGGAAGCCAACTGTTTGTCAAGATCAGACAGCAGAACAAGAAAGTGTCCAAAAGAAGTTGAAAGAGAAGGAAGTGGAAAGCCAAAAGCTGCTGCTGCTGCAGAGCCTGAAAAGCCTTGTGGTTTGTATTTGTTGTTTAAGTTCTTCTCTGTAAGAAAATGTATTGTCACATCTCTGAAAAGTACTGCAATTTATAAGCTAACCTTCCTGCACAAGCCAGTCCTGTGACAGCCTAATAGACATCACTGTCAGAGGAACTATTTAGTCAAGTAAAATATGGCATATCTAAGAATAATGGAACTTAGATTGGAACATATCATATGCTGTTATTCCATTTACCATCCTAAATGGTCTTCATCTTCCAGTGTTTTCTTACCCTTCACATCTTAGCGGACCTGTCAGCCATACAACCTGTGCATATTTAACTTTTCTAATCTTTCCTCCTAAATGATCCCTCTACCTCCCTAATTGTTTATAATTCTCTTCTCTGATATCTCTTCAATATTTTTCTGGCAATGAGGTGCCCTTCATTTAATGCAGCATCCTAAATATAAACACTGCAGCTGTACAGAAAATAATACTCTCTGTGGCAAGGCACCTGGGAGAATTTATCCCCAAATTGGGTTAGCTATTTTTGCTCCAGTATCACATTGTATAATCAATGTTAGCTTGCTGCAACTGTGACATCTCTTTATTCATTATTGCTTCCTAGATTTCTGAGGTGTTAATCCTGCAGAGAACCCCACAGTATTCAGCAAGGAGGATGGAAGAGCAGAACTCTGTTACTGTAGGCAGAGAACCTCTGTAGAGCGGGCAAGATGTGAAGGTAGTGGTTCACTGGGGCTGGAACTTCATTTCTTTGTCCCATTTGGGAACTATCCAGGAAAAATGGAGCATGTTGTTCTGTTTTCACAACCATTTTCAGCTGTTACTGGGTCACCAGTCATTTGTTGCTACAGTGTATATCTGACCACTTCTAGCATTTTATGGCTGCTGTACCTGTTATCAGGAACCTGGACCTCCCCTACTGTAGCTTCCTTTGCAAATACCTCTCTCAACAGCTTTAGCCTACCAGGAAACTGAGCATCCTACAAAAAGAAACCACTTCTCCTGAACACTTGCCACATGAAAGCACTGGTAAAATGCTTTCCATTGTTTGCTATAGGTACCAATTCCTTAACAGTTCATTACAGAGCATCAGACAAAATATGAAACTGCTCATTCACAGGAGAATTTTACACAACAGGTAACATTCACACATTAGTGCCAGTATTTTTGGTCGTTATCAGTACTGAGTATTCATAATTTTTTCTTTTCCATGAGAAATGGAATCTCTGCCCACAATATCCTCCATGCTTCACCGAACCAAAGGCATAGGACTTTATTTATAAATTCACATATCAGTTTCTACAACTCATCTATGTGATTCTGAAAAAAAGACAACCCAGAATATTCAAGCATATACAATACACTGAATTCTCTTCCTGTTACTATAATGAAACTTTAATGATAGAGGCTCTGGGACATCATAACAAACATTTTAATTTTTTTTTTTTTAAGTAACTTCTATTAGTATGAGTAAAGAGCCAAACTAGATTCTCTATAAATGTATGGTTTCTTCCTTTAATTATTCTTAAATTGCTGCTCAGAAAGAGAACAATCTTTACATGTGTAAACTCTCAAGTCCTAACAGAGCCTTTCCTTGATAAATCCCTTCCTGCTCCTGTACAATGTTGTCACTCAGTAGCCAAAGCATCACAAAAATCAGTTTCTTAAAGAGTTCCCCTGCCCTCACCTGCAGATAAGTAAATTTATCCACATTTTAAGAATGGAAATAAGTACTCAAGGTACTGATGTCTTGTCTTGAGGCAAACTAGTCTAGAAATAAATGTTCATAGGCTTAGCTTTGTCCATGTAAGCTCCTTGCCACTTTCCAACAGCATTTTGATATTTTACCTTACAATCTGAGTAATCTGATGAACAAGTACTATCATTGCTCACTGAACTTTGCTGACTGATGCTATAAAAGGGCTTCTCTCACTGTGAATTTTGAATTTATCAGTCAATAGGATGAATAAATTAGATACTATGAAGGCTTTAGTTGGTCCCCTCACTTCCATTATCCTTTGCTTCTGCATCTCTCTGTCTCAGTTTGGAACCAGAAATTGCATAGCTCTGACTGGTGTAGAGTGCCCTTTTTCCTTAAAGCCTCTGAAACTAGAAATAAACTGCTAAAGGGTATGTTTATTTCCTCTGTCCCTTATAAACCTCTGTTTAGTTACATCACAGTTCCCCTAAGATTCAATTAGCACCATTAATACAAATCTTCATCTGTTGGGAATACAAGGCAAATAACACTGCCTTCATATCATTTTTCAAGTCTGATTCTGACCACACGATATTCTCTTCACAAAAACAGTCTAACATTACTTAAAGGATTGTTCCCTTCTCAATAAAATCTCTGTCCTTTCATTTGCCTTTAGTAATAAATTAGCTCTGGCCATGGTTGAGGAGGCAGTCAATTGCCAGATGCTAAATACCTATCCCAAGGACATCACATCTGTGAAATTGAAGCTGGCTGGGCATGCTGCTTACACAAAGTCTAGTTCTGTAGTTGCTCAGCTCTTTGGGCTAATATTCACATCCCTGCTGATTTATGTACTCAGTGATGATACATACTTCCATTTTTTATTTGGACTCCAAGTGCACCCCAGCCTACCTAAGTAACAAATTGGAAACATTTTTAAGAACTTAATTTGTTGGGAGCATTCCTGCCTTTCTGGCCACAAAATAACTCACAAGTTTGTATTCTCCCTTGTATCCAGCTTTGCTGGAAATAAATTAATCTAGAGGCATCCTGTCTGCAAAACTTATTTTAATCAAGAAGTGATTTTTGGCATGTAAGCCATGTCAGATAGGGAAGGGATTCACAGTTTTCATCCTGTTCCACATACAAGAGCACAACAGGAACTTCAGCCTCCTGTGCTGATCCACAGCAGGCAAGCACTGATGCACATAGCTGTTCTTTTGTGAATCATTTGTGCTTCAGCTGTGCTCCCTGGTTGTCTTTACTCTGATTTTAAGCAGACACCATTCAGTCCTTGTTGGAACCCTTCTGGATGAAAACTGGAGAAAAAAGCTACACGGCCACTAGCATAGTCTTGGCAGGCTTCCCCACTGTTGGTTTTTTGGTAGTTTTCTTTTTTTGCTCTGTTAATTCAGATACTTTGAAGGTAGAGGCCTTAAGAAGCACTCAGTCTCTGAAATGATTTTTACCCCTTCCTGACTCCCCACCCCATCTCCAGCCTATAAGGGGAAGTTCTTCTAGGACATGTAATTTCTTCTCATGATAAATCAAAATGAAACTCCCATACTATCTTGCTCCTGAGGTGGCAATAGTTACAGTATGAAGAGGAGGTCTGTACAGGAGCACATTCTGGTAAAATTCTTATCCTCTTGAGACTTCATGGGAGTTTTAACATTCATTTCAATATAGTATGATTTCTTCTTAAACTCCACCCCTTGCACTAAAAAAAATACTTTTTCAAGCAGTTATTTAATTTCTCTTAGCATGTTATTTTTTTTTAAAAAAAAAAAGGAGGAAGAAGGAAGATGCATGAGGACCATGTCTGAGGACACAGTGATTCGTATCATGATAAATGAAATTTTTTCTTCATTCTCAATCCTATTTCCAGGTTGTAACCCAGGCCATACAGTGAAAAAGCTTATTAATCACATTTACATCTTTCTAATGTTCTTATACTTTTATTTTTAGGTTTCATGCGTGCTTTACAGAATTTACATCAGTAAAGAACTTAAGCATAAGATTACTCTTAAACCCATGCTTAACTCCTTTCATTATTCCACACAATATGGGAGCTTATGATTAACCCCTACTGAAGTCAATGAGAGCTTAGAATATGCATGATATTTTTTCTGAAATACAGCTTACCTCACAAAAATTGGATTTTGGAATTTTTTTTTATATAAAATCTGTTAGTTCATATTTTTCAGCTTTTATTTAGGATTTAACTCCATCTTCTGCATTGAACTGCAGAAGCATACCTTAACAGCACTGTAGCCCTCGTATTCCTGCCAAGTTAGTACCCCCTACAGATTAATTTATGTGCTGTTCTTTCTCTCTTCTAAGTCATTAGTGGAGGAGCAGAATATAACCTGACCTCCTTCTCTGGTGGTACACCAGCAGTCATTTCCTCTTAAATCACTATTTGAAGCTCATAATTTCCCTTTGTTTACTGTCTTCCACCAGTGGTTATTCCACATGACAACATTCATATTGAAGCCAATTTAAATTAATTTTGAAAGAAGAGCTTTTACAGCATGCAGCATCAAATGTTTTCCTTAATTGGAAATACATATTATGCTTTTCTTTCATCCACTAATTTTCTACTTATATCAAAGAAGCAATCAAGTTTATCTTTATTAAATCATTTTGTTGCTTAGCTCAAAAAAATGAGAATGAGTCTTAAAGCTCTTTCTCACAAAGATTTTTCCTTATCCAGAGTGGAATCAGTAGATGTTATGTCATAAGTGAAAGTAGCAAAAGAAAAAAAATCCATCACAAATCAAAGGCTTCTCACATTATAGTTATAAGAAATTATGTACTGAAACAAGCAAACAGTCCCACAGAATCTGAATAATAAGGGCTTACTTATTTGTTTCTGGAGATGCCATTCTGCTAAAAATTTCTCCACTGATCCCTGGTAAAGCAGTCAGACTTCTTTACCCACCTCTTAGACACCAAAATTTGCCCTCCAGAAGCCCAGTGTAGCAATTCTGCTGATCAACCTTCTTGCTTCTTTGAGAATCAAATCTATCATGTCATGATCAAATGATATGATGCTCAAGACAGTCTCCAGACATCCCATCAACTAGAAATACTTCTTTATTCACAAAAAAGAGGTCCAGCAGGGCACCTTCCCTAGTTGGGTCCCTCATCAGCTATGTCAGGAGGTTATCCCCAACACACTCCAGGAACCTTCTATACTTTTCCCTCTCAGCTGCACTGTGTACTGAGCAGATATCTGGTAAGTTGAATTTCCCCATGAGAACAAGGGCTAGTGATCACATGACACCTCCCAGCTCCTTGTAGAATATTATCTGTCTTTTCATTCTGGTTGGGTAGTCTATAACAGAATCCCATCATATCTGTTTTGTTGGCCTTCCCCCTGATTCTTACCCATAAATGCTCAACCCAATTGTCACCATCACTAAGTTTCAGAAATTCGTAACACTCCTTAATATACAGAGCCTCTGCACTAACCCACCTTCCTTGCCTATCACTTCTGAAGAGTTTATAGCCATCTATTGCAACACTCAGTCACCCCACCACATTTCCATGATGGCAACTACATCACAATTTTTTTGCTGCACAATGGTTTCCAGCCTGTCCTATTTGTTGCCCATGCTGCATGCATAACTGTAGAGGTACTTCAGCTGGAATAATGGTCATGCTACCTTTCTGCTAGGTATTCTGGTTTGGGGTGAAGTAGAGCCAACTTCCTGTTCAGTTAGAGAGGCTTTTGGTCTTGTTGCTGTGGCAACCAGGGTCAGAGGAGTAGACAGGTCAGGTGGCCCAAACTGATCAATAAGGTATTCCACCCCATCTTCCAAGATCAGTATAAAAGCTGAGGGACCCACTTGGGTCTTCCTCAATGGCTTTCTCTTTGATGCTTGACAGAGACCCTGTTTGACTGTCTACCTTTGCTCCCATTCCTCACCAAGACCAGTCTGGAACTTTCCCAGTGCCTCCTGGTGACACCTCCCATGGAAGCTTGATTTAGTTTTGCATATATTGTACCTATGTGGTGTTTTTTTTATTTTTAATATTTCATTAGTTTAGTTTTCTCTTAACTCATCTCTCTCTTCTTCCTCCCCTTGGAGCAAGAGGTGGGAAAGACCATCTGTTGTCTTGTCATTGGTGAACTTGACCCAGACCATGACACTGGGAGAAGCTCCAATTCCTACCAGATCATTCCCTGTTACAGTTTATAACACATCAATAGCCTTTGCCTCTTTACTGCCACATGGATCTCAATCCACTACATGCACTGAGACATCACAGAAGGACTTCACAGACATACTGTCCCACAAACATTGGCATGCCACCCTCAGGCTTATCTCTAAGAAGTCTTATTTCATCCTCTTTTCCTTTCAAGTTTAATTGAAAGCTCTTCCAATGAGCAAAACCTCTTCCTCTTTAATATTTACATTTAAAATCCTTAAAATGACTTCTCCATCTCATGAGTGACAATATAGCTCTTCCCTAGCAAGCAATGCCCCTGTACTTTGAAAAGTAAAACTTCTCATCAAGTTAAAAATGCCTAGTGTATACTGCTATTGTGATATTTATATAGGGCAGTATGTGACATCAGAACAGAGACTCATGTATAGATAGCATGAATCTAGACTTCATTTAGCCATTTGAAGTGTCAAAATAAAACTGCAGCAACCCAATTGCTAGTGTCTATACAAGACTGTTGGAGATACTTGAAGATAACATGGCTGCCAGAATTCTCTTCACCAGTACTCCATTGCTGTCAATACCCAGGCTAGTGTGGGCATGACCATGAGGCTTGGAATTATATCCATGGACATTGAGTATCAATATCATTTGAAAATGTAGCAGGCAGATGTTCAGGAAGAGCATAAACATACTGGCACAATATCACAACCTTCAGCAGCTGCTGTGTAGTTGCACCAGGTAAATGTACACATCAAGGAAAGCTAGAGAAATAAGACTACAAAATCTGAACCAATAGCAAAAGCTTTACTTATCTCACCTTCAGAAAGGCCCAGAATAGAGAATTCAGAGGTTTAACCTTTCACCTCTTGATCCTCAAGGACGAAAAAATATAAATAAAAAAAGACAACAACAAAAGATAAATCCCTCAAGACTTCTTTTTTTAAATAAACTCAAATACAAGTTTTAAAATTCTACTACTTGTAACCTGGTGTCTGTTTTAAAGGGAGATTTTAATTCTTAGAAGAGGTGCCATAGAGAGAGCAACAGGAACATTAAAAAATTAAAATAGAATTTTTTGAGTCTTACAGTGATATCCTCCACAGATTATATAAATAATAATCATTAAACTTTGTATTTTCAAATTAAGTAACAAATTTGACCAAAGTGAATGGTACTCAAAGGACAGAGACTATATCATAGGGCTTTATGTTATTACTGGTAGTCATTTGCAACATTTTGTACAAAGCTGAAGTCATTAACTAGAATATAAAAGTCAAGCTAAGAAAAACACTTCATACTAATTATTTTCTATGTCTTGACAGTGACATAATCTAAACTCAACTAGACACAGAGGTACTGAGTCCCTACATTGTTTCTATTTCTGCATATGGGTCTTTTTATTGGATTCAGTTCTGTATTTTATATCTTCCTACTTCCAGATCACCATTATCCTGCTGCTAATGTCTCTTATCTCTGGGTAACAATCTCATAATTCCTCTTCCATCATTTGGTTTCATAGTTAACTGATGGTGGTATACCTTAACCGATAACTATTCAAGCAAAATAACTGCTCCAAATGAAACAAAGACAACACCACTTTAATAGAATCACAGAATTGTCTAGACCTTGAGATCATCTAGTCCAACCATGAGCCTAACAGATTAAAAAAAAAAAAACAAACAAACACAAAAAAGCACCAAATGATGCATCATTAAACCACATCACTAATCAGTATGTCAACCCATCTTAAAAATACCTCCAAGAATGGTGCCTCAACCACTTCCCTGGGCAACGCATTCCAATGCTTAATAATCCTTTCAGTGTAAAATTTTTTCCTGATCACCAGTCTGAACCTCCCTGGCACAACTTGAAGCCAATCCCTGTTGTCCTATCACCTGTGACTTGGGAGAAGAGACTAACCCCGATCTCTCTACAACCTCTTTCAGGTAGCTGTAAAGAGCAATAAGGTATCCTCAGTGTCCTCTTCCCCAGGCTGAACAGTCCCAGCTCCCTCAGCCTCTCCTCATAAAGCTTACTCTCCAGATATCTCATCAGTTTTGTTGCCCTCCACTAGATCCACTCTAGCACCACAATGTCTTTTTGATGGTAAGGAGCTGAAAACTGGACACAGAACTCAAGATGGGGACTCATCAGTGCCAAGCAGAGGGGGACGATCACCTCCTGAGTCCTACTTGCCATGCTGTTCCTGATCCAGGGCAGGATGCCATCAGCCTTCTTGGCCATGTGAGCACACTGCTGGCTCACACTCAACCTGCTGAAGACCAGCACTCACAGGCCCTTTTCTGCCAGGCAGACTGGCCAGAACCCTCTGCAAAGCCTTTCTACACTGTCCTGGTTTGAGGTAAAATAAACCAATTTTCAACTGTTTTACAGTTTCACTTTCTTAGCTGGGCCTCTTCTAACTAAACTCTGAAATTAACAGCACATTGTTCAGAACTGTTTCACCTCACAGTGTTAAGACCTGATTATACCAAGGGATGGTATGCAGAGAGGCCCTTGCTTACACTTATTGCTAGAAGAACCAAGGTCAGGGAATTTCATTATTTGCCCTGTTGGAGGGTCANTTTCTGAACTCCTGAATCTCTTTAATTTCTTCCTCTCCTCTTTTTCTTAAAGGGGGGGGGGGTTCTGATTAAGTCAGAACCACAACACTACCCTCAAGCAGGTCAACACTCCCACCTACCTAATTTAGTGTCATCTGTAAAACTGAAGTTGCACTCAATTCTCTTATCTAGATCATTGATATAAACGTTAAAGAGAATCAGCCCCAGTACCAAGCCATGAGTGGTGTCTCCCAAGACCAGCCACCAACTGGATCCCATTCATCACCATAATCTAGGCCTGTCCTGGGATGTTGTGGGATCACTGCAAATCTTTCTTTCAAATAATTGTTTGTCTTTTGGACTCAGAATTAGCTCACATACTGCAAGAAGAATATGTATTGTATTAATGAATTTCCATTGTCGTAACAGTCTAATAAAAGTAGCTTTTAATTTAAACATATTTAATTGGCCTATGGTATCGTAGGATTTAAGTATTTGTTCAGTAGTAACTTAAGCCTCATGAAGTCTTTATAGATAACAAGGTACAATAATAACAGCAAGATAAAAAGGTGTAATAAGACCATTGAACACAAGCAGCCTCATGGACAGTGATTAGATTGAAAAGCCATCAAGTAAAAGGTATGCCTACCTTCAGGCTGTCTGGTATTTCTTGCAAATGAAACTGACAATTCTAAAATAGGGAGGAAAAAAAAAGTAATTTATTTACACTGAAGTTACAGTAGTGTGCTGTTAAATTCTAGATCAGCAACAACTCTTCAGGACTTAACTTCAGAGCATTTAAGGATCTTGGGGATTTAATCTGGTTTTCTATAGGTTGAACTTAAGCCATAACATATATTCTGAGTTTTCTGGTTTGTTTTTTTTTTTTTTTTTT